>CACRXK020006667.1:0-24677 GCA_902702795.2 Paramuricea clavata | reverse complement strand
ATCTACATGCATGTGCCTGTAGGTGGCGTCCTGTGTTTTTAATTCATTTTAAAATCACCATTCTATGCTGCATAATATATTTAAGCAGACGTGAGGCGAGACAGGAAAACTCGAGATGTCTGGGGCTGCAACGTCATGGAAACAAGGAAATAGTATTAAAAAAATCCAATTCATCCAAACGACGCACTCTGCATCGGGACTTTATATTTGCCTCCTAAAAATACCTATACCTCTTTACAACAACCCTTATAGGTAGCAATAGTATTGGTGAATTCACATAAGCACCCCAAACGACATCGAATGTTTTAACTTTTGGTACTGTTAGGGGCTCATTACATGGAGAGTTTTCAGGCCACGGGCTGAATTTCAACCCGGCCTAAGGATAAAATCCTATTAAAGCACAGAAAACGATTACATGACAGAAATTTCAGCCCGGGATGAGTTTCAGTTGAAGCTATACCCGGGCTGAAAATTTCACCCCGGTTGATCGGGCTGAAAATCGCCGTATAATCGACGGGAAATTCCAACTCAGGTTGAAGAAAAAAATAGCGTTTAAGTGACTTTATTTCTCTCTGTTCTATTTTTAAATGCAACCGCAGAAGTCATATAATAAACATGAACAACATTTTAAATTATTCGAAGAAGCGCAATAGCTCCATTTTGAGATTTGATCGTTTCAGCCCAGGCTGAGTTTTCACCTCGGTTTGAACTGAAATCCCGGACTGAACTTTGCCATGTGATCGTGAAACAATTTCAGCTCGGTTAACCGGGTTGAAATTCATCCCGGGCTGAATGCTATGGTGGATGAGCACGTCTTTATTGACGTCTCCTTGTATTTCCCATGCAAACTCACTAATAGTCAAAGATGGCGGACTTCTCATCAATTTATATGATTATTTCGATCAAAATGTTTCTTGAACTAAACAAAATTTAAAGAAGCTATAAAATAAGTTTTCCATATAACATTAAAAGTCCTTTCAAATGAGAAAAACTAAACTTTTATTGCCATACCTCGTTAAATTGATAAATTCTAGTAGTTTTCTACTGTTAGTGAGGCGGATATGTGTAAAATTATTGATCAGTTGTTCGGCCGTTGAGGTTAAAAGCATCAAACTTTTACAATTGATGTAGTTTTATTTGCTTAATAGATATTTGAAGTGGGGCCATCGCTATTTTGCTGCTAACTCCTGAAAACGGGTGATTAGTGATTATCTTCTATTGAATTCTATTATAGCAAAAAAAATGTGAAATTTTGTACTCAATTGCAACAAATATGACTTGCATCATCAGAAAGCTTATAAAAAACTTCATATAAGACGTTTAGACAGTTTTTTTATTTCTGAAATAGTTTTCGAATTATAAACTGTTAAAAACGCATTTTCAAACGTCGAATAATGAATTAGGGACTTTTAGCGAGATAATGTGCCTAATTTACAGCAATAACCATTTGAAGAATAAAAAAACTGTTTAAAAGTCTTTTTATGTAGTTTTTTTACAAGCTTTCTGATGATGCAAGTTATATTTGTCGCGATTGAATTCAAAATTTCACATTTTTTGTTGTAGTAGAATTTAATAGCAAATGATGCTAATAGCATCGTAAATCTCTAAAAAAAACGGTTTCACGATGGCCCCACTTTTGCATGTTGTTCTACTCATAAAAAGATGCTACTGTGCACAATTTGGTGCTTTTAACCCTCTTCGGAAACATCCATGCACATATCCGCCACACTATGTGGTTATGCATATTGTTAAACTTATGTCCCACATGCTTCGCTGAACTAACTGAAACTAACTTTATTTTCCATGGATAATATAACTCAGTTTTTAAAGTTCAATAGAAAACCTCAACAACCTCACTTATTGTAACAAGATGTGTTCGCAAGTTTGCCAATGTTGTTAGTTTCTCAAGTCGCTACGGGAATGTCACCCACAACTTGTTAACAAGTTATTGGATTACAGGACAACAACAAATTGTTAGGACAACTGGAAACACATGCATTTGTTGAGTCAAAAGGCTAGTGCCAATTTGTCAGAAACCCTTGACGACAAGCTGGAAACAAGCAGATTTGATGACAAGTTGTTAAAGGCAATATTGGTACAAGTCTGATGCATGTTTGTTACAAAGTGTGCGTTTTTACGTCTGAAGAGGAGGTGAATGCATCTGGGTGCCTTTCAATGTGACACAAATCTCTCATTCTTTATGTTTTCTCTTTCCCATATTATATCAGTGCTTATTATGGTTTCATGAAAGTAATTTTCGATTTTCTGTTTTCTATTTGTCCAGGTTTTTATGAAATGAAAGCAATTATCTCAATCAGAGTTGTTGGTGAAGCGTTGATCTTATTTTCACTGTTCGAGTGTTCCTACTGTAAGTAATGCTTATAACGAAGGAACATCTGTAGCATGCACTTTTCATAAGACTTATAGTTCCTTCTAATTGGTCATGACGAGAAATACACGAAAAGGGGTACAAACATGCGCATAATTGCTCGCTCACTTAGCAAAATTTTTATTAGAATTCTTATGTGAGACTTATGAGAGCCACAAATGAGAAAACGAAACTATATGACTGTTCGCAGCATGTTCACTTTTGTAGTTAACTAATAATAAATTGTTTCAATCTGAAAAACATGTATACAGCAACTATCATTGAAAAATATTTGAAACAGGATTTTGTATGTATTAAACCAATGCAGTTTGTATAGGTAATAGGATGGTTTCGAGTGAAATTAGGATAAAACATGCACGAGTGAGTTTTTCAAAGACCTCAAAATAGCACTTTGATGCTCTTTGAAAAACTCACTCGTGTATGTTTTATCCAAATTGCGCGAAAAACCACAATCAATCCTACTATATACGTATTTTAAAATAATATACTTCAAAAACTCATTAATAATTCATAAGGAAAACACAAAGAAAAATCATAAGCGTGTCGTGGTAGAGATTTCCCTTGATTTACATATTAAATTTAACTTTGATTTTCTCGATTTACACAACGTAGTTTTTGAAAACTACTTCGCCAGTGAACTTACTAGCCTAGATCGATCGTTTTTTAAACAATTTAAAACATTCGCAGTGCGTATTTTATCAGACCTAAAGATACTCGGCTTCACCATCTTTATATCTGATAAAAGACTGCTAGTTGCATGCTCATGTTTCAAATAGTACACAAAAATGTTCGAGATAATAGAAGTTTTAACTTATGTTTGCATACAGCGAACCGTCCACTGACAAAGTTTTCCTGCTTTGTTTTTATCGATATCACATTATCCCCGAGCCGACGGCGCGAAGCGCCGTGCGAGGCTAGGGTACTAATCCCCCCCGGCTATTTACACCCGGGGAAACGAAAGCATTAGCGAAGTCTAAAGTTCATCAATTATCGCGGGCGTGGGTTACCAACGATGTTGGGGTGGGTGGTCATCCTCACTGATCTCAAAAATATGGCGGACTGTCATGAATAGCGGACACTGATTGGTCCAATTTAAAGTTTGCATTATAACGACTGCATGACGACAGCGAAGTAGCAAACATTTCTTGATTTGATGATTGATAAATTTCTTGCAAATATATTTCATTTTTGCTCGCATTTTTGCAAGAATTTGTAAATTTCAAAAGCTCTCTCAGAAAGAAACTACGAAAGAATCGGCTAAAAGAAGGGAGCCGACGTTAACGAAGGTAAGTTTGTTTTAAATATTGATTTTATAATGGCTTTAAAACCCGACGGCCTTTGCGTATATGAAACAACTAAACAAGACAGCATATAATTTCAATGTATCTTTAATATTGATTCCCTTTTTCATGACATTGAATTTTTTAAATAAAAAAGAAAGCAAAGTTATTTGCAAGCGAGAATTTGAAATAATTTTATTGCAAACTCAAAGTTTATCGATAAAGTCATTTTAAAAGGCAGTTTAGTTTTATAAAGAACACTAGTGACTTTAAAACGTTCTGCGAAGCGTTCGTGGTTGAATTTTACCTTAAATTGAGGCTTATTTATTTATTTAACTTCGCCATTATCATGCATTCATGGCAGGGTCACCACAACAGTAAGGTACCAATTACTGTGGGCCCTTTAATTTTAAATAGATAATAAAACACAAATAAAACACAACGAAAACTTCGATTTACCTGTTCAAAGTTATCACACGAATTGAAACCAAGCAAACAAATTCCTCGAAGTTTTCGTTGTATTGTATTTCACAAACATACTTAAATAGCTGCTTGCAAATTTTATAAAAGATATAACAATTCATTGAATATAAAATAGCTATTGAAACATAATAAACAAGGCTAGGAAGACCTGACAACTTCGAAAAATAGATCAAAACAGTAAAGAACCTGAACGTGCACAAATTGACACAAATCTATCCAAATTTAGACAGAACATAAAATTAAAACTTACAACCTTCCTAATCATGTTTATATTTCAATAACTATGAGACACTAATAGCAGCAAGAGAGTGGAGCAGCAAGACTACGAGCAGTGTTATACTTTAAGCAGATAGACTTCCATGTCCGAGGATTTTGAGGTTGATAATTTAGGTATAAGGCAGTTTTGAAGTAGTCTAACAGCAGAGATTTAAATCGTGGTAAAGTGAGAGACGAGTGTCTCAGTTCTGCAGGTATGTTATTATATTACGTATAATAACATACCTGATATATGTATGTTGGGAAATTAATAATTTTGTAATTAAAAGTGATATTTTTAGGCGATTTTTCATTTGTAAGAATATTCTTAAAAAATTATCGTGTTATCATGACAACTACTTTAGATACTTCATGTTGGGAAAATACAATGGTTTTGTCAGCAAGGCGAGGGTTTCTGCATGCATGTATTTTCTAATACAACGCTAATCGGGCTTGAAAATCTTACTCTACTATGTAAGTTTCGTTTAAGGTTTTGTCTTTTCCATTTAAGAAAAAAGATAAAAACCATATTTTTCACCGGAACATATCTTTTACTTTATGTAGCGCGGCGCCATGTTTGTTTTGTTTTGAACCAATCTCTGACCGTTACTTAATAAGGACTGCTTTGAGCTGATTGGTTGATTTTATCTTCCCATTGTTTTTTCCATCAATCAAATCAGTTTGTTACAGCTTTTTTGCACTGCTGTTTGGGATTAACTGCAATCAATCAATCAATCCAATCAATCAATCAATTTTTATATGTATATTATTATTAAGGTAATTCCGCAATAATTGTTCCCGAAATGAGAATGTGTTGAAACTTCCCAGGCATGGAGTTTATGATATACTTAAAGTAAAATCACACAAAAAAAGTCGGGGTCATCGAACTCGTTAAGAAGATATGACAATCACAATATACCACCTTTACCCCAATATGGCGCCATCTTGACGCTCATTACGAGTAACAGCAAATTCACAACAGCCCGATATTTATTGACGTTTTTAGCGCGGATTTTGCTTTAGTAAACCTATCTTGTAATTATCTTGGGAAAAATATTGTGTTTTGAGCAAAATGAAACTACTAACGTGTACATGCAATTCTGATCCACAAATGTCTTTTCCACATTTTTTTACATATCTTTCTTTGAGAACATGCATTGATAAATTTATTTTTTTCAAGATCCAGAAATGATTTTTCTTTTAATTTCGGATATCAAATGTAAAATGCATTAAAGAAATAAATTATCAGTTAAAAAACGGGGGTCACCGATCGTTTTAAGGAAATGTGGCATTAAAACATGAAATACAAGTACATAAATATACTACAGACACAGGAACCCTAGCTACACTTTTGTATGTCTTTTTTGAAAACATTGATTTTAACGTAATTCTTTGCACGAATATGTAACCAAAGATGTTTTAAGTAACATAAAATTGTCATAAAATGATTTTTTTTAAACGGTACGTATAATGGATGAAATTATAAGTTATAAGATGTGCGCAGTAAAAGTGCGCAATGCAAAACTGCGGAATTACCTTAATAGTAAAAGTTTGTCTTCAATTGTAACAGAAACAAATACGAAAGGATAATATAAATATCAATAATATGACGACGCAGATGATCTAAATATCGTAGAGCGCATTAAGTAGCAATGCAAAACGTAATGTGTTAATTACCGAATTTTTAATTTAATTATATTTTAGTGCTCAATTTCACAGACAACATCATAGTATCCGAAGGCAAGAACTTCACGTTACATTGCAATGTTCAGAACGAGTCTGTCATTTGGAAAATAAATGGAATTGCATTAAATGAACTAACAAATGGGTATACAAATTTTCAATCCGCTCCTAATTCAACATTGATTATAAGCAACCCTGTGCTGGGTGTGTTTGGTGTGTTCAATGTGACGTGTATGGTTAACATTTCAAGTGCAACTGATGGGAAAAATTACCGTGTTCAGTTTACGAAAGGTATTAATTGATCTATTTTGTTTTAATCTTAATATCATTTTAGTCAATTTACTCGATTCTGATTGGTTAAATAGCGTGCCGATTAAACATTATTATAACGCGCAGTGTGCATATTAAAGATTAATACCGCGCAAGGTTTGTAAACAAAATAGAATGTTAGAACATTAACTGAAAAAAATTCCTACATCTGCTAACACATAACGCGTAGTTTTGCTATCAACAGCGTGTTTATTTAGTCGTAACCATGTTTTATTGCTGTATACTTAAGCTTGTTTTCCTTTTTAGGACCAAGGTTCTCTAACAACGCTACCGTTATATCAGTGATTGAAAACACTTTGGTTCATTTGAATGTTGACTGTTCATCAGCAGGGTATCCTAAACCTACCGTACGGTGGAAAATTGGTAAAGATATCCTCGCTCCCAGCAATGGCAGTGTTACATCAAAGCTTTTGGAAAATTATGTGGATTTTAAGGGGTTCACAGGCACATACCGTGTTCTAAGTAATGGAACTTTGAGTATTGATGGATCTTTTACAAAAGCACCCACTAGTGCGGATTATTTCTCATGTACTGCAAGTAATACAGTTGGAGAACAACTTCAAATCTTCCATTTTAATCTTGAGAAATGTAAGTATAGTATATTGGTTAAATTACATTTACGTCGAACCATTCAAATTTCCGAGGTTACGTCACATGTATACTCTGGACTTGTAAACCAAATAGAATTACAGTTAATAAGAAAACACTGGAGACGGAACGGTTTTTTTTTTTTGAGGGGGGGAGGGTTAATTTTCAGCGAAGTTGTGAACCGTAGTTGTCACTTGTCATTCAGCTAGGTGCAAACATAACATGCAGGTGCATCACACCAGTAGCGTAGGAAGATATTTAACAGTTATTCTACGAACTCGAGTCGAATATGAGCTGATAGCCGATGAGGCGCGTAGCGCCGAATCGGCTATCGCTCATATTCGACGAAAGTGAGTGGAATAACTGTTTTATTATATACACAAGGTCTGAATTCACAGACTTCGCTTTTCGAATATTTTCAATATTTTTCTATTTTGTTTATGTTTTTATCTTCGCTCTTTCGGCCGATTATTTTTTCAAAAATATATATTTTTAACCATTTTAAATATTAAAAATTTATTTGCTAACCTGAAAACAATTTGTGGGAGTTTTTCATTGTGTTTTTAATCCCGTGAAGGCTATAAAAAGCGACAACTTGCCGTTTTCTCGTTTGCAAAGCATCGTAAATTCAGTTTGGCCGCCATTTTGTTTTTCTCTACTAGCAGGATATGAGCTAATATCCTGCTAGTAGAGAACCAATCAGATTGCAGAATACCTCATATCCAGACCTTGTGTATATAATAATTAAAGTTATAGGAGGGCTGAAAACTAGGAGGCGGCCATGCTTCCCCAGAAAAATTAGAAAAACTTCTGGCAACGGGTTGAAGAATTTGGACGACAAAACTCACTTCATAATTTGTTTCGGTGGGGGCAAAATCGCCGGAACATTAGCATAGTTGAACACTTGGTGATGGAAAAAGCTCACGCTTTTTAACCAAAACACATATGTGCGACTTAATTTTATTTCATTTTTGCCTTTTACGCAGCGATCAAGAATCTTCGTATTTACTATTTTACTGTCACGGGCTATTTTTTTTTTGGGGGGGGGGCTTAGCTCCCCATATTCTGCCGCCCCTGTGAGAAAAACTACGACTCTGTTACAAGTACGAACATAATTTAACTATTTTGCAAATTTACCTGCATCGATAGCATGGCCGCAGTTTCAATTCCTGTCAGAGACCTAAAGTTGCATTTTTCGCAGTTGTTCCTGGTCAGGTCTAATAAATGTAATTTAGTATATAAATTTCCACACGATCATTTCCATCAACAACACCCTTCAACTATTGAATCGAGTGAGATACCTACAAAATCTTGACTTATTTACCCGTACCTTTAAACCATGTTGCACGAGACAACTTTGTTGCACGAGGCAACTTTTGCAGCAAATTGCATCACAATTTCTGAAATAGGGACCCGTCTCAGACGGCGTACTTTTCATGTACTAAACGTGCGATACTGCGACGCTGGAGCGATACAAGAACGGCAGTGATTCAAGCGGCGTACAAAATATATATAGGATATTAGACGGTTGCGAGGGGATATGGATTTTATGTTCGAGATATTAGAGAGGTTAAGATACCCCGGTTTCGGTGTACGGGTACGAGTAGCATGATTTTGGTTAGCAATATTTTCGTCGATGTCTGTACCTTTACTCGTAATTAAGGTGCACATTTTTCGCATTATATCATTGTCTATTGCAAGAAAACAGAAAAAGTATGATCGAATTACAGACATCAGTAAAACAAGATGACACTACTCGTACCCGTACACCGAAACCGGGATATCTGACACGAGAACATAAATCCATATCTTCTCCCAACCGTTTTATAATAATGTTCTGCTTATATTCAGAGTGACAAAAATACACACAAAGGCGACATGTAAATAAGCACGCAAAGGACAAGTATAAAAGCGATATTTTTTAAAATTATAGTAAACAAACATAAAATAAACTTATCTCAAGATGTCTTTTAAATGTTTTCGTTTTATTTCCAGCGTTAATTTCGTTAAAAATACGAACCAAAGACCATTTGTATTTTCAAAACAACAATGAAAATGGCGGGAAATTTTCGAACTTCGTATGTCACTAGCAGGGATGAAATACGGAAAATACGCGCACCTGGTCCCGGATGTAGTGACGTATGAATTCTACGAGTGTTTTAGTTTCCAATAAAACACCATTATCCATACTAGAAAATACATGCATGCAGAAACCCTCGCCTTGCTGACAAAACCATTGTATTTTCCGAACATGAAGTATTTAAAGTTGTTGTCATGGTAACACGATATTTTTTAAGAATATTCTTACCAATGAAAAATCGCCTAAAAATATCACTTTTAATTACAAAATTATTAATTTCCCAACATATATATGTTAGGTATGTTATTATACGTAATATAAGCTTCAATTTAAGATAAAATTCAACTACAAACGCTTCGCAAAACGTTTTAAATTAAAGTGTTCTTTATAAAACTAACTGCCTTTAATAATCCAATGGCTTTATCGATAAACTTTGAGTTTGCAATATAATGATTTCAAATTCTCGCATGCAAATAACTTTGTGATAAAAAGACAGAGTCTTGTAGTTTTGTTCATGTGTTTACTTTACATACATAAGAACCTATTCTATATACTACACGTGTCCACTCAATACCATTGTTCATAGGGTGTGATGATCACGTGAATACCACACCCTCCCATACTTTAAAGTACTTAGTATGTTCCGTTTACTATATGTCCTATATTAAATAGCAACAAACCTAATATCAATGAATAATCATATTTGTTTCAAGACTGTCCAACTCTCTGAGTCCTTTATGTTTCATAGTCTCTGAGCCAAGCTGGCGGCTGTCTTTCGCGTTCCGGCCTTGCCATTGGTGGTTCTACAGTATCATCGTTTGCTCCTTCGTTATCTTGCTCGATATCATCTTCGTTATACTCTTCGTCTTCCTCGTCTTCCTCTTGGTCCGATTGCTCGTTTGTGTCATTTTCCGCCTCGTATATCTCCTCGCCGTCCTTTTTACTACTTTGGGGTAGTCTCCCAAATAACTTACGAAACTTTGAAGCATCCCTTGTTATTGACCATTCATTTTTGTTTGCCGTAATCAACTAATCATTGATCCTTTTATGTTTGTAACTGTTAGCGGTGTTGGGTTAAACACAGTTGTTAGTTTTTTCTGCATCACAACAACTTGATCTCCGACTTTTAAACGGTGTTCCTTGGCACCCGTGTCTCTGGAAACCATTTTAGCTTTAGTGTTTACCACATGTTCTCGGTCGACGATGTCATCACAGTATGTCTCCATTGGTAATTTTGTTCGCATCTCTCGTCCCCCGTGCATAGCTGCAAATGGGCTCTTCTTTGTTGTCGTATGTGGACTAGCTCGGTAGGACTGGAGGAAAGTCGTGGCTGCATCGCATTGGTTTCCCTTCGACGTGGCCGGCCTGTATGGCTTCTTTCATGCATCTGTTGAATCGTTCTACGGTTCCGTTTGCTCGTGGCCACTCCGGTGTTATATGTTTTAGAACGAATCCTTGTTTCGACGCAAATGATTTAATCTCTGCTGATTGAAAAGGCTGACCATTATCTGACTGACATACCGCCGGTATTCCTTTATTAGCGAATATGCTTTGCATCACGTTGATGGTAGATGTTGCCGTTGGTGGTTGCCTGAAGAATGCTATTTCAGGCCAGTGACTGTATCTGTCGATCATCACGAATATGTATTCCCCATTAGGGTATGGCCCTTGAAAATCCATTTCGACAAATTGCCAAGGTCCCTTCGGTAATTCCGATGCTTTAATAGGCTCGTGGTATCGACTTGGTTGCGTTGCTCGGCACGCAACGCACTCTTTGATTTGGCGTTCCACTTTGGCATCAAGGCCAGGAAACCAGCAGGATTGCCGGATGAAAGATTTTGTTTTGCTAATAGTTCCCTGATGACCCTCGTGCCCTAATGCGATAACTCGGCGCTGTAGGGTTTCAGGTACGATCAATCGTTTCTTGCGATAAATTACTCCGTCTATGATATGCAGGTCGTGTTTAACTTCTTCTGCCATTTAACATAACTCTTTCCGCTTGAACTACGGTCCGGGCAAATTCGTCGGCTGCCTGGATGCTGCTTGAAATAGCATATGTTTGTGGGTGCCTTGATAAGTAATCAGCGATGTTGGTCTTCCCGGGATGGTATTCTACAACGTACACGTATTCCTGGACGTCCATAATAAACTTCTCGATGCTTGGCGGTAAATCACCTGCGGTTTTGTTGAACATCGCTTGCAGCGGTTTGTGATCTGTAATCACTTTGAATTGTTGTGCTCCCAAGAGGTATTTTCTCAGCTTCTTGATCCCCCATCGGATTGCTAGCGCCTCTCTCTCGGTAGTTGAATAGTTGGATTCGGGCGGACTAAGACTTCGTGATTTGAATACCACCAGGCGGAAACCTTCAGCCGTCGATCTTTTCTGCAACAGAACAGCTCCAAGACCACCAAGGCTTGCATCCACCACCAGTCGCGTTTCTCGACCAATCTCGTATGGTTTGTAATAGTGTGTGTTCTTGTAAGGCTTGTTGTAGCTCTTCAAAGGCACATTGATGTTGCTCGTCCCAGTCCCATGTACCTTCTTTCAACAGTTCTCGGAGGGGCGCCGTAACTTTGGCATAGTTGGGGATAAATCGCTCGCTGAACCCTGCCGTGCCCAAAAGTGATCGGAGCTCTTCCTTACTCTTTGGTGGACCTGCGAAGTGGAGGGCTTCTACTTTGGTCGGGTCGAGTTGAATGTCTTTCTTGTTAAAAATGTTGTTTCTTCAACGTCGAGCTGGAATTTCTTTGTGTTGACCGTCATGCCGTTGTCCTGTAATCTTGTGAGGACAAGTTCCAGCGCATGGTCGTGTTCCTTCATAGACCCAGCTATCAGGATGTCATCTGCGATGTTGATTTTGTGAGGTATACCCGCGAGGATATTTCGCATTTCGTTTTGTAGGATGTCTTGCGCCGATTTTGTACCATAATTCAATCTTTTATAACGATACAATCCGTCTGGTCCGTAGAAGGTCGTTATTTTGCGTGATTCTGTGGCAAGCTCAAACTGGTGATACGCCTCGCGCAAGTCCAATTTAGAGAACTTCTTCGCGCCCTGAAACTTGTTGATCACGTCTTCCATCGTAGGTAGTTGAGTGTATGAGCGGAGAATAACCTTGTTTGCCATCCTAATATCTACACATAGGCGAATCTGATCCGAACTTGGTTTCGGCGCGATAACTGTTGGGCTGACCCAGGTACGCGTTTCGTCGTCTGGTACTTTCTCTATGATGTCCTGATTTAACAAGTATGCGATCTTTTCTTCTGCTTTGGCTGCAAGATTGTATGGTACACGTCTTGGCTTTTGGACAACTGGAGTCACCGTCTCATCCGTCATTATGGTCGCTTGTCTGCCTACAGCTTTCCCGATATTTGGACTGAATACTTCGCTGTGTTTCTCCAAGATTTCTCTTACGTTGGGGCGCACTTTCTGCGATATTTCTGCAAGGTCTCTTTTTTCGTCAATTTGTTGGACAAGGAATTTCTCGTTGTACTGGACAAGCCCGAGCTTTCGTAATGAATTTTCCGACAAGAGTGGGTAAGATGACGCCTCCTTTGTAACGACGATGGTAGTTTCCAGGCTCTTTTCACCGGCTCGTAGTACTGCTTGGAATTGGCCAACCAGTTCAAGGCTTCGATTGCTGCCATACGCGAACAACTTAACAGGAGATGGGGAAAGGGTCACTTTTCTTCCCACCTCTTTCTCATATTCTCGTAGGTGTCGTTCGTCCATGATGCCTCTTGTGGCACCTGTGTCCGGTTGCCATGTCAACTCGCGACCATCCATTTTGGCTTTGACCAGAGCCGGGCGTATTCCCACCTTAAAAATCTGGTCGTTTGTTGTAGCTTGCCCATACTCGACGTTGGCGTTGTTTGTCAAGTGCACTGGATCCCTTTCTGCGACCTTTGCTACCTGCTCGTCATAATCGCTCTCATCGGTATCACTCTGAGTGGGCTTTTCTTTAATATTGTTTACCAACTTTTCAAAACAAACCTTAGCAAAATGTCCTGTTTTCTTGCAAAAGTCACACTTCTTCCCTCGGGCTGGGCATTCCGCTCTCGTTTTGTGTCGTCGACTACCACAGCGCAAGCATTGCTCTTCGTCTCTGCCTTTGCTTTCGTTCTTGCCTTTTTCTGGTCGACCTTCCTTCCGTGTGTGTGGACCTTTAAATGGATATCGTTGCTTCACTCTATTTAACTTCTCTTTCTCCCCGTCTTTTTTGTGCATGACCTCATTCATGGCCATGGCATCTCTCTTTTGTGCTTTTTCCAGTAACTGGTCAAGTGTCAGCTCCTTTTGCAAACATGTCAATCGTAGCTGGTCGTCATGTAGGTTACTTATGATAAGATATTTTATCATTTTGTCTGCCGTCAGTTCGCAAAGTCACATTTTTCGGCCGCTTTCCTTAGTCTTGCTGCATAGTTCCCAGTCCTTTCGCCTTCTTCCGGTTTCACTCGAATGAGCTCGAATAAAGCAAAGTCATTTGACTTTTGAGGGAGAAAATATTGGTTTAATTTTTCCTTCGATTGTCGATACTCCGTCCACTGTTCGTTGGAAACGCTTGACGGTCTGGTGGGGGAAGGCAGGGAGTCATGGATATCCTCTACTTGTATTCCCGCGTGAATCAACAATGCCATTTGTGCTGTTTCGCTCTTTTCTGCTTCGTTAGGGTCGCAGCCATTGTACTTGAGATCTCGCTCAAATCTTTCCAGCCATTTCTCCCAACGTCTGCCTAAATCTAGCCTGTCTCCATGTGGATCAAATGGAAGGATTTTAAGCTTTGGTCCTTTCGTGGCCATATTAATCGAGGTAAATATCTGAGTAAAGACAAGTTTATAGCGTCAATAATTTCCGTTTACCGTTGAATACACGCTCGGTCCGGCTGTAATTCTTCGTATTTCTGTGTTGATATATACTGAATTACTTTTCCAGTCCTCTTAGTTTCGTTTGAGTTTCTCAATCCTCGTCGCCAGTGATATAAAGACAGAGTCTTGTAGTTTTGTTCATGTGTTTACTTTACATACATAAGAACCTATTCTATATACTACACGTATACACTCAATACCATCGTTCACAGGGTGTGATGATCACGTGAATACCACACTTTGCTTTCTTTTTTATTTAAAAAATTCAATATAATAAAAAAGGGAATCAATTTTAATAATACACTGAAATTATATGCTGTCTTGTTTAGTTGTTTCATATACGCACAGGGCCAAAGGCCGCCGGGTTTTAAACCAATTATGAAATCAATATTTAAAACAAAGTTACCTTCGTTAACGTCGGCTCCATTCTTTTAGCTGATTTTTTCGCCCTTTCTTTCTGAGAAAGCTTTTGAAATTTACAAAATCTTGCAAAAATGCGAGCAAAAATGAAATATATTCGCAAGAAATTTATCAATCATCAAATCTCTACTCTGTGATCAAATCAAGAAATATTTGCTATTTCGCTGTCTTCATGCAGTCGGTATAATGCAAACTTTAAATTGGACCAATCAGTGTCCGCTATTCATGACAGTCTGCCATATTTTTGAGATCAGTGAGGATGACCACCCACCAGTGAACTCTAATAAGACTGGAACGATAACTGAGGTAAACATGCCCATACTTGCCTAAAGCCAACCGTACGAGGAAATTGCACTTTTAAAAGGACTAGGGAGAGTTTCGAGGAGTGGGAAATTCGTCAAAGTTTATTTTCGACGAAAATGAGCAAGAAAGGTCGTTTTTCATCAAAAGACTTCAATTTTAAAAACCCAAATACGATTTATTTGATAGTTAGAACTGCTTTGCATCTCACAACAGCGAAAGTTTGAAGGGTATCAGGTTTGTTTTCATAAAAACGACACTAGTTGAACGTGCCGAATTTGCTCTTTAACTAAAAAAACCACTTTACAACATAAATCTACGGATCAATACCTTTTTTGTATTAAATTCTAGGTATAGTTGTTTATTTTTAGTGCTTGTTTATTTTTAGTGATTTGCGATTTGTGATTTGGCGTCCGGGAGAAGTTCGCGCGCTGTGACTTTCAAAAAAGAACTGGGGAGAGTTCAATTCCTCGTAATTTTGTTTTTTAGCAAAAATACGCCGAAAAATTAGGTTTTCCGTCCGAAGATTTCAATTTCAAAGATTCAAACTTGGTTTTCTGGATAGTTCTACATCCACTAACAGCAAAATCTCGTAAGGAACCATTTTTGTATTCAAGAAAATAACAAAATATTTTCCGTGCCGAACAAAATACGACTTTCAGGTACACAAAAAATAACATTAAGTCTTTTCTACGGCTTCCAAACATGATTTGTGCAATAGTCCAAGTATCGTAGATGTTTTTAAGTTTTTTATCTATGTTCTAGCATAGCTAGAAAGGCATAAATCCGAGTTTTTCGAAGAGGTGTATTTTTGCCGCCGTACCTCCAATGGCAGCCTTCAATTTAGCTTCAAAGATGGCGGCCGAGTTATCGTTCCAGTCTTATTAGAGTTCACTGCCACCCACCGAACCACTCACGGTAACCCACGCCCGCGCTCATTGATGAACTTTAGACTTGGCTAATGCTTTCGTTTCCCCGGGTGTAAATAGCCGCGGGGGGAATTAGTACCCAAGCACGGCGCTTCGCGCCGTCGGCTCGTGGATAATAAAATTTTATATTGACAAGGGTGTGGCGCATTCCCGCGTGGATCCTAAATAAAATTCAAAACAATTTACAACATTTTAAATTGCAAGATGGTTACTGTAATCTAATCATATAATTTGTGTTATCTCAGTTTGGCACATGAGTGGAGAGCCGTATGAATCGGTATCGTCCCAACGCCCTATAATATAATGCCGAATCTCCGCCGAACTTTCGCCTTTCCAAATTCTGCTGCACTTAACTTATTCATTACGTCGCTATTCTGTCGTATCTAATTTGTCAATTACGTTTGGCACTTGAGGTACGCCGGCTATAAAATGAGCCATGAGTCACAGAGAAATTGCGGGCCTAGATCGCATCCTACTCTGCTGACACTTTCACCATACAACATGCTCTTTATAGGGATTAAAATGAAAAAAATGGAATTAAAAATGTTGCCAGAGTAAACCGTGCGCCATGTTCACAATTTCCTCACGACTACTCTTTAGATAACATGACTCTACAGTATGTCAAAAATTGCGTTGCAAGTTGCAGCAAAAATTGCTTCGTGTACATGGGCTTTAATATACGTCCAGGTACGAAAATCGTTTGTCTACTCTTTCAAACGACACGAAACAATAAAGCTATTCTTAAAGATATACATGTATCCCGAAACATTGTTAAAGAAGTACTCGTGTGATTTACGTATGGAAACCCAGTTAAGTCATCGAATTTATAACAGCTTTCTGTCACTTTAGTGCAGACATATTCGTTTGAAGTAATTTTGCCGACAGTACAATTACCAAACTTAGAGGAAATGGTTTGTGAAAAGGTACTGTATGTGAAATTTTGGCCAATAATATTGTGTAGCCAGAGAGAAGAAGGGAGGCAATCGGTCTAACAAAATTGTCAGCTTCCAAGAGAAAAGCTTATCTCTAGTACAATGCATGCATACATGCACATTTGGTTATTTGGTGCAATTTAGAGAACGGTCATTATTTATGGGGTGGGGGGAGGGGAGGTGTCACCTAACAGAAAAGGGTTGGGTAAGCAAAATTTTAAATGATTAAAAGGCTGAGTAAATGAAAAAGAAAACAACTCAAGGGTTGAGTAATAAAAAATACTGTCATTTCTAAAGCATGACTCACTTTCATTCGCCTCTTCTCTATACCGATCAGTTTGCATTATGAATGATTTGCAAACCAGGCATAAGCCAATAATATCCATGGAAGCAAGAACTACTACTGCATGATCTCGACTTACTATATGTACTTCTTACATTTACAGGTTAGATCTTCATTCCAGCCTAGAAAACTCTTCCACTCATTAAATGTAACGTCTATCAACGAAGAGTAAGTTTTCTACATTATTTAAAGCTAGTGTATTTTACCTACTCCAGGAGGAGTGTGTGTGTGTATGTCTGTCAGTCAGTATGATAACTTAAAAATATCAAACGTAATACGAAAATTTGTGGGGCTAACCGACATTGCCCAAGGACAAGTTGATTAAATTTGGATGGAAATTGGATGAGAAATTAGCAAACGTTTGTCTTGCTTTGCAAAGGCAGAGTAAACTGAACGCTTAATAATTACCCATTGTATAATTTATGCATGATGCATGACTTAATTCGCTGCCAGAGGTATATGCAGTCTCGGAATGCCATCTATAGTCTATATTTGGGCCGAAAGTGCTGAATTTTCAAGTGCGTATAATACAAATTAATACAAAATTTGCAAATTTCGTAGGGCTATATTTTCCTCATTTTACAACATTTCCCAACCAAACTTTGCAATTTTACTAATTTTAACGTGCTCTTTCTAGCTGTGGTAATGGATTTTGTTGTTCTGCTTGTGGGATACTATTATTTTTATTTTTATGCGACAACAGTACACAAACGTCTATATCTGAGCATGAACAAAGTTAATTGTTTTTTAGGTACGTACCGTAGGTGTTAACGTTTCTGCTGAAAATAGCTACAAAAATGATAACGACCTACGCATTTGCTTCAAACGTTAGACCACTGTGGTTAGACGTTGATTCCTATCCATCCAATAACGGCGTGGTTGATTTCCAATTGGCATATGTGTTGTGGGAAAGGGCACTTGCATAATTATTAAGCTACTGTATCTAATATCTATGTCAAATTTTAAATATAATAAAACAAACGTTTCGATGTTTACTCCATAATCAGGTTAAAATATTATTTTACAATTTTGATCTGGCATCTGCATGAACTTTAAAGCTTTCGACCTTTACACGCGCGCAAAGTATAATATGGAAGGGTGGGTTGCCTACAATTTTTTCTAGTTTGCTACAGCAACTTCAAAAAAATGTAGTCAGCTCAACTACTGCTACTTGACAAAAGTGTAGTTCGCCATAGTACTGTTTACAAAAATGTAGCGAGCATTTCGCTTCTTCGCTACAACAAATTATCCTGCTACCCACGTTTGCAATGTTCCTCTAATTTCTCTTTCGAATGGGGAAAAGTGATAAAAAACGTAAAGAGCTAAAATCGTGTAAACGTTATACTACAATAAATCCAAAGTAAACAGAATTCCCTGCTCTTTAGCATAGCTTAGCGATCGAATATTGGAAATTATGCCGCAAATTTGGGCAAAACGGAACGGTCGTCTGTCTACTAATTCAACTGTATGTCAAACACTGAAAGTGACATGAATGCGGCAATCAGGTGGATTATTTGTCACGATGAAGTATCTGCGAAGTTCAACTTCATCTATACACAGACTTGTGTACGTATAGGTTGTCTTGAGGGATGGCGCATTTTTTAGCACACCCGATTCAGGTATTGGAGAACTCAAATAGCTAATTGCTGGTTATTATTCATAACTATTCCCACTGTTACAATGTTAGAACAAGATGGGGACACTGACCACTGGCAATGCAAGAAAGCCTTATCAAACTCTGCTGTTCTTGGCGGTGGATTAAGAGGGCAAAAACTTTGCACACTCTGGCATCACCATATTTTGTTTACACGCGTCCTTGCAATTAGCCTTTCTACGATGACGAATATCCGCCATTTTTGGGTGGCATCTAATTTTCGTTAACCAATGCAGACAATTAAAACAATGTGAAAAGCAATTTTTAAAAATAGACTAACCATTTACAAAGCAAATTTGCCATCATTCGTCCAAAAATTATAAAAAGTCGCTGTTATGTGGACCTAATCGCGCAGACTTCGGCTGAAACCACCCAAAAATGTCGGCGTGAGAAAGGATAATTGACGAGAAATACAAAAAGTAGCTGCGAATAGCAATTGTTACTTGAAAACTAATCATTACTTGGCTAATGAAAAAATGTGGTTCGCTGCAGCTATAATACTGTTTTGAACTACTTTGCCACTACCCACCCTTGATAATATATCGTGTCCAAGCAAAATTAAATATATAGAAATTAGGGGATAACTACTCGGAGATTGCATATATCTTTTCCAATCATTTAAGTTATGCATCATGCATAAATTGTATAATGGGCTAATAATACACATTCACATTCACATTTACTTTACCCTGCCTGGGAAAGTAAGACAAACCTTTCCTAATTTTGTGCTGAGTGGTTATATTACTACTTAAAAAATAAGCAGAATCGAAACTCGACGTTTCGAGCGAAGGCCCTTCGTCAAGAGTTAGTAGCGGTAGTTAGCGCTACTAACTCTTGACGAAGGGCCTTCGCTCGAAACGTCGAGTTTCTGCTTGTTTTTTAAGGTAGTAATATGGTTAACCACTCAGCACAACATTTTCACATTGGTACTACCTAGACTAGTACAGACAGCTTTCCTAATTTTGCATTCAATTCTTATCCAAATTTAATCAAAATCCAATTTGTCCTTGGGCAGTGCCCATCATCCCACAAATTTTCGTATTAATACGTGTATTCAGGGACGTAGCGATCGGAGGATGTAACCCCCCCCCCCCCCCACTGCAGATGCTTCGCTACGTCCCTGCGTATTTTATTATGCTGACAGGCAAAAACCACAGACGGACAGACATAAACAAATAGAAACTCAAATGAAAAAATAGAGAGTTAGTAAAAAAATCTTCTAAGTATATTTCTATATAAATGTTTTTAGCAGTGGGAGTGTGCATTTTGATTTGACATGGAAAGAGAAAAGCCTTGATAAAATTTATGGACGTGAACCTCGGGACATTGCAAAGCTTGCTGATGATGTTTACAGAGCATTGGTAGGAGGCACATATGTTCCCAAGCAATTTTTTGTCCATGGTAAGCATAGTTTGAAGTAATTGTGTTTGTGTAGAACATTGTGCTGTACTGTTCTCCTTGAATGGTTTGGCAGATGGAAATTTCCAGTCTAGATTTTATTCTAAGATGATGTCAATCAGCCAATGTAAGGTATGTGGGTGAAAATCGGGATTTGAGCCCCACACTCGAGATATTGGGATGTATTTTAGGCTTTAGAACACTTTAACATTTTAATTTTTTTCTCATTCGCCACGAGGGCTACTTTTGTTAAATATTTGGTCGCCAGATCAAAATTTGGTCGCAATTGGCAACCTAAAGGCGCCCGCTTATTTCAACCCCAAACTAGTCTTATATTTCGTTATTTTAATTGTTGTTAATGCCTGATTCCACGAGCCCTGTTTATCTGGGAAATGCGAATAACTTCGCGCGAAGTGAATTTATGCATGCGTAGTAAGGTCATGAGAATGAAAGTCATAGACTTGCGTCCACCGCCCTCTCTCCTCTGCAGAGTCTCCTTAAGTATTTACAAATAACTTACATGAAGTTTCCTGAATAAAAGTGAGCGCGCGCGGTGTGATGGGAAGATTGAAATGAAGACGGGAAGGCTCTGCCAGATAATGCAACGAAGTATGGTTTTTGAACCAAACTAGTTGTTTGACCTTTTTTAAAATTGAAATCGACAGAAATGTGGAAGAAATTGAAATAGATCTTCATTATCTGAGTATCGAAGTTCAGTAGAGTCATTTTTATAAAGAAATGTTGCAATTTAGAGGATATTTATAATTAAATAGCTCATAGCCATTTATATTCATTTATATTCATTTATATTCATTTATATTCATCAATATTTTTTGGTTCAAATGGACAGAAGAAGATATTGATATTGGATCCACTCCAGGAGACTCACGTAGGCCTGAAAAGGAAAGTGGAAAACATGTTTTAACACCCCCGACGGTTGATCGAACCGAACTCCAAACGATTATATACGACGCCATATTGATTGCATTAACTAGCAGAGGCTTCCTTTATTTAGCTCTTCCCATCACTCCTTGCACGCTCACTTTTCCCTCACTAGAAATTTCATGTAAGCCACGAGAGAGGTCCACCGCCCGTATCCTCAAAAGCTACCGCCCAAAATTTTCATTATTTAAAAAAATTCATTACTTTAACAAATAAAGCAAAACTCAATAAAATTAGCAATAAAATTGTGTTTGATTACAATGAAATGAACATATTGCAGTATGTGTTTTTCCTCAGTATCCACATTCCTATGAAATTCCGAATTATATTTACCGAAATGGGTAAATTGACACACAGATCTTTAGTGCTGCGACCACGTGAGCTCGTGATTTATGTATTTCCACGGCGTGAGCAAGGGAGCACAGCAGTATTGTTTTCGAGACTTTCGTACCTGTATATGGCCGTAAAATCTCTGAATAGGTAGTTTTGTCTTCTTTGGTTCGCTAATTTGCATATAAACACTAAAACACTGTTTTTAAATTCGTAAACAAGCCAACAATTTCTTTATATTTTCGTATTTTTACATGGTCGTCCGCTGTACATTGTATCGCATGTAACGGTTTTGTAAATACGCGCGAAAACTTAGAATAAGAAATAGAGGGGAGTGAAACTGTGGGCACATCCGGTAAAATCTTTCGACAGACGCTGTAGCAAATTGCTAGGCACAGCAACCGTTGCTAGGCACAGGCCACTGCTAGATATAATTATGGAATTATGCAATCTTGGCTTCGGTTCACATGTTTTTAACGTGAGTTGATCCATAGTTAATCCAAACTGTGGTTGATCGTATAGTATGCCATATATTTGTCTTTTTTAAATCATATTTCAGTACATTAATATACTAAACAGGCTAAACATTTTCGACATTTCGTCATGATTTTGTTATATTTTGTATTATTTTATAACATTAAAGCCATTTTCAAATATTCTAATGTGAAATTATCCATATAAAACCAGCATACAATTAACTAAAACGGGAATATTTCGGTGTTTAATACGTTATACGTAAAAATCGCAATTCACAGTTTGATAAATAATGACAAAATTTATATTATTACCACTCTCAAACATGAGTAGTAATATAGGGGCCGATCGGGCCGGATTTTTAGGGGGCCGCAGGGGGCCGCAAGGGGGCCGCATCATTATATATGCAGGTAATTACTATGCAAGGGGGCCGCACATTATATATGCAGGTAATTAAGGGGGGCCGCACAAATGAGGGTGCGTAGTGACGTCACTCATTAACATACGTCATAATTATATGCAATGACGTCACGCGGGCAGGTTTAAGCGCGATCGGGTGAAACTTGCTGACTACGCATTTTTTAGCGTCTCTCCACGTGTGTGGTACAATGGAGGGATTAATGTTGGCTTACTATGATTGGTTGTTTGATTTAACGAGCGTCTGTATAAAATCGACAAGCGTCTTGTAACAAGCATAGTTTTGCATTAGTTCCACATCAGTCATGGAGTGTCTACACGGAAAAGCTGCTGCCTCTACAACTACAAACAATGGTACATTTTGGTTTTGTGGGGAAAAACCAAGCTGTGAGTTCTTTTGCCCGGACGAAAATTGTTACATGTATACGAGAGCTGTAGCTGCGTTTCGTGCAAGTGGTTCTATACATCCCGTATGTCCTACACATCAGAAATATGCCAAGTTATGTGTGGTCAAAGACAACAATGAAAGATAACTACGGACGACCCTTCTTCGTATGTTCTGAGCGAAAGAATCCCTGCAAGTTCTGGCAATGGGGAGAGGTGTTCGAATGTCCAAGACCGTTATGTCAACATGGAATGGTGTGCTGTGAACGAAAAGTCAAGAAAGATGGTCCGAATCAAAACCGTCTGTTTTACTGCTGTCCGAAGGACGACTCTTGTGGTTTCTTCGAATGGAAGCAACAAGGCCCTCGGGTGACCAACACGGGCATCGTGCTCTTCAGTAATCCACTACAATACCAGTACATGATTGAAGAAACAGGAGAGACGTTTAATAGTTTTAAATCTAACACTAAGGAGGCCTATGATGAATTTCGTAGATTTGGTTTAACAAGTGAACTTGATAAAATAGACCTCTTGTAATAATAATACGTTGCTAGTTAATTAATGTAAATTTGCATATATTTACTGAAATAAATGCTGTGTGTCTCATTTGTTGTTCAATCGTTGTGGTGATAGTATCATGGATAACATAGACATAATTTTTGATGAGTTGAAACGAAATGAAATTGATATTGATAAGCAAGCTTTATCGTTTCATATAAATACAATTCTCGACCGCCATCGGGATCTATATCGTGCAGTGAATGCTCATGGTCTAGACCTTGACCAAATCTACAGAGAGATCAATGTAACAAACTTTGGTTGTATTATTGCCTACTTAGCTTTAGTTTGTATGCAAAATGATAGCGAGGAATCTATTCGTCACAATGTACAAAAAACCATCGAGGCATGTCGAATTTTTACTATTCCCAAACATAAACGAAGTAAACGTCTGGTTTTAATAACACTCACACTGATAGCTTTATATATCAGTCTATAATTACTGGCTGTTTCATTTTGTTCAAACCTCTGAAGAGTAAGGATGCCTTGCTGTAAAGGTTTACCACAAATCTCTCTTCGAAACATTTTTCGAAAAGTACGCTGTATTTCTGCTTGCTGTGGTGGAAAAATTGTAATTCAAGCCTCGGACATCGATGGCGGAGAAATATCTAAGCCAGATCTATTACGATCCAGAAAGCCCCGCAAGTTTTGGTGGCGTAGATTCCATTTATCGCGCCGTGAAAAACGCAGGGAAGTATGAGATATCGCGGAATAAAATACGCCAGTGGTTACAAAAGCAAGATACCTATTCATTGCATAAACCTGTCAGATATCGCTTCAGGCGTAACCGTGTTATAGTTGGAGCCATGGATGATGAGTGGGAGGCAGACTTAGTCATTATGGATTCATTAAGTCAACAGAATAATGGGTACAAGTACGTTTTAACTGTTATTGATGTACTCAGCAAATATGCGTGGGTTGAAGCGATAAAAGCAAAAACTGGGAACAATCTTGTCAAAGCCTTTGAGAAAATAATCAAGAAAGGCCGTAAACCGAAAATGTTTCACACTGATAAGGGGACGGAGTTTATCAATAGACAGTTTCAAACCTTTTTGAAGAAACATGGCATTCGATTTTTTACGACGTACAACGAAACCAAGGCATCGATTGTTGAAAGGTTTAATCGTACGCTCAAGACGAAAATGTGGAAATACTTTACAGCGAACAATACGCTCAAGTACGTGGACATTCTCCAGAAACTGGTCAAATCTTATAATCGTTCTCGACATCGTAGTATTGGTATGAGACCGGTAGATGTGAATAAAAGTAACGAGAATATTGTGTGGCAAACACTCTACGGGAAGGAGTCGAAAAAATCAATCCAGTTTAAGTTTAGCATTGGGGACCAAGTCCGGATTAGCAAAGCAAAGCGAACATTTAAGAAAGGATACTTGCCCAATTGGACTGAAGAAGTGTTCACGGTAACGAAACGCGTGCCTCGACGACCGCCTGTTTACAAGATTGCAGATTATGACGGTGAAGAACTGGAAGGAACATTTTACGAGCAGGAACTTCAGAAAGTCAACAAAGTAGACAGTGACTATTATAGAGTAGAAAAAGTAATAAGATCACGCATGCGTAATAAACGTAAAGAGTATTATGTAAAATGGTTGGGTTACCCTGACAAGTTTAATTCTTGGGT
>CACRXK020006666.1:0-24680 GCA_902702795.2 Paramuricea clavata | reverse complement strand
AATTTCTTATGTATACCTGTGTTTTGACGTTTTCTCTTTAAAATATTTGAGCATGTATTCTTTGGATTATTGAAGGTAACGTACGTCTTAAAAATTTTTTGTTACAGTAAATCAATAGACAGATTTAGATCGAGGACGCGAACGTCAAAGACGACGTGAAAATGGCGTGGCATATCCATACATGGGCACAACACGTCATTTTCACGTCGTCTTTGACGTCCACGTCCTCGATCTAAATCTGTCTAATAAATCTGCATGTACGCGCCTGTACGAAATTACAAACAACAGCTCGCGAATGCCATGTTCTTTAAGAGTGTGCATGGTATCCTTTCGTCGTGTGTGAGCGTGAGATACTATAATATCCACCATAGTGGATCTCACGCTGCATTGCGAAATCATGAATTTGAGTGAAATACCGTAAAAAAACACATTGTCACGTAGTACAAATGCTATTCTTTTATAGGACAATTTGAATTTGATTTATAATATATTTTATATATAGACACTTAAGCTCTCTGACTCTGTTGTGTTAGGGGCCATTCACAAAGGATGTCCGGCCAAATGATGGATTTTCAGACCCCCCCCCCTCCGCCCCTTGTCCGGCATTATCCGAATTAGTGACCCCCCCGGACATCTACCATGCCTCGCTAAAACTCACGCAACCTTGTATATGTCAAGTTTACTTTTAGAACTTTTTTATAACTATAAATGTATTGAAGGAAAGAACTAGATAATATTATAAAATGTTCAAAATGCCAAGAGTGCAAAATAGAGGAAAAAGAAATTTGTTTTTGATTTTTTTTAAATTTCGGACATCCGGATTGCTGAACCCCCCTCCCCCCATGTCCGAGTTTGTCCCAATTTTCCAAATCCCCCTCCCTCCCCCTCGGCTCGACATTCTTTGTGAATGGCCCCTTAGTTTGATCTAATCATGTTATATCACCATGTCGTGCTACGGCATGTAAAGTTAGTCTAGTTTATGTCTTAGACCTAATTTAATAAGGGTTTGGGGTTGCGTTGCGTTATGTTATTTAAAATTACATTAGGTCGCCCTACATCGTCCACAGTTATAACTGTCCACAGTTGCTAATGGTGAGCAGGACAACAGATGCTATATTGTACTTGTCGGGGCAATTTTTGCAAGTAAACATATAAATAGCGTTATGTTTTTCGGTTACATTTGTTTTGTCTTTATGATTATAGTAAACTTGGATCTCAGTTTGCATGTTGGTTAGATCCAAGTTAAATTACTAATCATAAAGACAAAACAAATGTAACCGAAAAACATAACGCCATTTACATGTTTACTTGCAAAAGTCAAAAATTGCCCCGACAAGTACATATAGCATCTACAGTGTCTGCTCACCATTAGCAACTGTGGACAGTTTATATAACTGTGGACGATGTAGGGCGACCTAATGTAATTTTATATAGCATAACATATTAACATAACATGACATGAGATGACATGACATGACATGACCGGCCCAAACCCTTATTAAATTAGGCGTAAGTATAAACTAGGCTAACTTTACATGCCGTAGCACGACATGGTGACATAACATGATGAGATCAAACTAACACAACAGAGCCAGAGAGTCTAACTGTCTATATATAAAATATACTAGGAGTTACTATCGCAAAGAAATTGCTGCCTCGCCCCTAAGGGATCAAAGCCAGGCAGCATGCAGGATTCGCTGAATAAGGGGCTGAACACATTTATATGATCCTACTTTGCCAGGACAAGTTGTGAGGCAGGATTATTTTTGATGTATTGAAATAAATTATGGTGCCCGATTCAGCAAAAAACTACATAGTTAACTGTAAACTAAAAAGCAATAAAATATATATTATACCTCAAATTCAAATTGTCCTATAAAAGAACAGCATTCGTAACACGTGACAATGTGTTTTTTTACGGTATTTCACTCAAATTCATGATTTCGCAATGCAGCGTGAGATCCACTGTGGTGGATATTATAGTATCTCACGCTCACACACGACGAAAGAATACCATGCACGCTCTTAAAGAACATGGCATTCGCGAGCTGTTGTTTGTAATTTCGTACAGGCGCGTACATGCAGATTTATTGATTTACTGTAACCAAAAATTTTTAAGACGTACGTTACTTTCAATAATCCAAAGAATACATGCTCAAATATTTTAAAGAGAAAACGTCAAAACACAGGTATACATAAGAAATTAAAAATTGTATTCGCTTTATAGTTAATATTCAGCAAGTTTTAAAGTTTATTCTGAACTTATTATAGTGGTGTCTTTTACCTTCGGTATAATATATCATTTATAGACCCTTGGGGGATTCGCCGAAACATTACCCTCAGTGATGATATTTCAAATATTAAATAAATATCATCACTTCGGGTAATATTTCGCCGAACCCTCTCGCTTCGGGTCTATAAATGATGAATAAACTATATGCTAAAGAAAACCTTAACAATTTAAAATAATAGATAATCAGTCTGTAAGCGTCAGTGCATAGTTTTAAATGTTTCTTTATTGGATTGCGAGGCTTCCGAATGTGTGATTAATATATCTCCAATGTTCATCGCGGAGAAGTGACATTATCGACATTATCTTACGTGCATGGGATAATAGCGTGAGGTGGTTGGAAATACGGCTGCTTTTTCTGGACGCATGTTGGAACACAATGAAAGTACTAAACATTACGTAGTCCACTGTGAAGTTGTCTTTCACGGAGGCCATGATCTGACCATCATTGACACAATCACTAGGTCTGCAAGAGAACTTCCAATAAAATCGCCAAGTTTTAATTAATTAACGTTACAAATAAACATTGTACGCGTTTTCCATGTACGCGTTTTCCATGTACGCGTTTTCCATGTACGCGTTTTCCATGTACGCGTTTTCCATGTACGCGTTTTCCATTTACGCGTGTACGTGTACGCGTGTACGTGTACGTGTGTACGTGCACGCGTTTTCCAGACAACCGGCATACACTGGACAGTAAACATGCGATAAAACCCTGTCTAGACGGCCTGGCGTCAAGGATAATGATTGGATAATTGATTTTTAGACTGATAATGCATTAAGCCATTACACATTTTTTGCATTCCTTATCCGAACCAGGAATCGCTAACAAATTCACCAGAGGTTTTTCCTTTTTCTTCCCGCGTTTTCTCGCATTTCGCGTTCGCCAAACCGAAAAAAACCTCTGGGCCAGGGTAGCATCCCCCTCATAAAATTAGAAACTTTTCTGACCCCCCCCCCACAGAGTGGATTGAAAAATTAACAGCAATGAAACACGTGTGTGTTGCAGATAAAGTTAGATATTAGGAAAATCTGTTTAATCTAGCTCATGATGTCTTACCCTTGTGAATATGATCCAACCTTATATGATTAAAAAAGACCTTTAATTAAAAATATATACGGTATTATGTGTTACTACATAGCAATGCAACATTTGTCCTACCATAACCCTAACCCATGGCCTGTCTTCATACAGTGAAATGACTTGAACACAGGGCTTTCTCTAAGAACTTGTCTGGGGAGTGGGCATCTGAGATGACAGATGGTTGTTGGTGACAAAAAGTTTGGTGTGGTATCGTATGTACTAGTAGGGGGATCTGGGGGCACTTTCCCGCAAAAAAATTTTTGTATTTTTTCCACTCCTAGAACTGAAATGTGAGCATTTTCTCGAACAGATTTTTAGATATACAGCGTTACATTGTGCTTTGATAGACGGAATCTGATCAGTTAAGTGTACTTGCATGGTATGTTTATGTAAATGCCAGAACTGGGTCACTCAGGGGGTAGGAAGATTGTTAAAGGCGCAACCATAGTTGGCGCCGAGTAGGGCAATTTTTAAAATTTTGAGCCTCTAGATCGTTGAAAATGGCATTTTCAGTGTCTTCTTTTGTGATTATAGAAATCAGAATTTAAACATGGTATTTAAGTTCAAAAACTTTTTTGACCCCCCTTTCTCTGCATTAAAACTTTTTTGACCTCCCCTATTTATAAGGGTAAAACTTCGTTTGCCCCCCTCCCATTTACCAACCCCCCTCCCCATAAATAATGACCACTCCCTTAAATAAGCTAGTGTAGCCAGGGGTGCCAAATGGCCCTATGATGTCACAATTGTAAAACAGGAGAAATGGTGTTTTACGATACATTACACTTTATTGCATATTATCTGGCACTGATGCAGCTAGGATTTATATTCTCGGTTAATTTAATTTAAACAATCTTGTATCAATATTGTATTACCATATGCTGGGGGCTGAGGCAATAGACATATTTTCTTGGGAGTGCAGAAGGTTTTGCACCCGCCAAAATATTTTGCACCCCCAGAAAGTGTTTCCACCCCACCTAGAGAAATTTTAACAACCCCCCAGAAATTTAAATGCTCACTGGATTAAATGACAGTAGTGTGATTGAAATAAGGTATTTGACAATTTTCTCAAATCCTAAATTTCCTTACCCCCTTCAATCTCGTTCCCCGAGCCTGCGATCCTTGGGAAGGAAACGAAGGCTCTGGGATAATCCATGTCAGACATACAGAAAACTGTATGTCGACCTAACTGCGCATGCGTTGGCAAAAGCAAAACAAACTGTTTGAAATGTTATATTGTTTCGTCTATAAAATGATGATTTTTTCTGGGTTTTGGTGGAAATGTTGATGTTCTTCATAGTGGGATACAAAAGGTGTGAGTGACTGAATAAGGAAAATATTGCGTGTGAAACAGGGTCAGTATAGAGCCAGCAGGAGCCGCGAAGAGTGCTGTTGTCGAAGAAAAATCTCACAATTAATTGTAATCTTGTCCATTTCGGCCTCTTTGTCAGTTTGAAAAAGCTTTAAATGTAGAGACATTTGTGGTTTAGCCGTTTAACGCTATTATGTTTCTAATGGTTGAAAGAACGCGTGGAAAGGGCAATTTTCAAGAGCAAAAACAATTACAATGCACTGTGTGTTAATTGCTACTGTAGTGTTAAAATACCTGAAGAGAGTCTCAATTCTAATATTAACTCGGTTATAAACCTTGATAATATTAAAGTTTTCAGAAGATTTGTATATCAGAGGAATATTAAAAGGAATTTAGACTTATAAAACATATCATTAAAAATATGAATATAGTGAATTCCATGTTTGTATTGTGTTATCATCTCTAGAAATTAACAGTTTATAAGCCAAATCCTTGTTATATTTTTAACTGCCCTTATAGCTTTCCTTATATGTTTTAATATTTGCAAGCAGTTTAGTAGGTTAGGGATGCAACAGCACTTTTCAAATTATTGAATTGTAGCCAAATTTTGTGTCTGGATAAGAATTACTATTAAAGATTTACAGTTTGTAATGATAGAGTTGGAGCAAGTTAAGCTGCAATGTGCCTTAGTTTGCCCTACTTTGTTATTTTAAGCTGTTTAAGCCAGAATTTTTTCTCGTCAAGGGGAAAAAAGTATTGGACTTAGTATTTGAATGGGTTAGTTTAAGTTTAGTTTAATGAATTTGCCATATATTACATATAATATCATTAATTATAAGTATATGACAGGAGTTTGAACAGGACTTGCGTCTCAATTGCAACAGAACCCCTTTACATAAAACTCCAAAAATATCGGAGAAACAACAATAAATTATAAAATCAAATAAATAAATGAGCGAGTAGGTAATACTATACTAAGGAGGACAATAGTCCAAACACTTAGATGAATAAAAGTTATAAATGGCAGTCTTGAATGTTCGAATGGATTCGCACTGTTTCACCTGAGATGGCAAAGTGTTCCAGAGTTCGGCTGTTCTTATGAAGTAAGATTTCCTGTAATAATCTTGCTTATGTTTTATAATTAGATTATAGTTATTTATGTCATAATTACGTGTTCGATACCCGGGCTCAAACACTGTCAAAAATTTATTAATGTCGGTGGTTACCAAGCCATTTCTCGATTTAAAGAAAAATGTTAAGTCTGAAATTTGTCTACGGTGTTCTAAAGGCAATAAGTTTAGTTTTATCAATCTATCAATATACTTCATATCTTCAGGATAGTTTAGAATAAACTTGGTAGCTCTTCTCTGGACATTTTCAATTAATTTCACGTATTTCTTGATGTAAGGCGACCAAAGACTACTACCATATTCCAGCTTGGGTCGTACAAGAGCACAGTATATTATTTTTCTAGTTTGTATATCTTGCAAATCACGGAAAATCCTTTTCATTAGCCCAAGGGTCCTGTTAGCTTTAACAACAATTTTCTCAATATGATCTGCCCAGGATAAATTGTGACATATAGTAATCCCGAGGTCGACAAATGAAGGCACACACTCAATCGGTTGGTCACCAAGACTGTAATTTCTATTCATTTCCCGAGTTAACCTTTTCTTTGAAATATGTAATATTTTGCATTTCCGCGAATTGAAGTCTAATCCCGAACTGAGGCTCCATGTATGTAGACAGTCTAAATCGGCTTGAAGTAAGTTATGGTCATAATTTATGTCCATCGCCCGATACAATTTCGAGTCATCAGCGAAAAGTGCAATATTCGAGTTATTAATAATGCAACTTGGTAGATCATTCACATAAACCAAAAACAACAAAGGTCCTAGAATGGAGCCCTGCGGCACGCCTGATGTTACTGATAGCCAATCAGAAGAAGCACCTTCCAGGACAACCCTCTGTTTTGGTTCAGAAAGATAACTCTTCATCCATAACAATAGTGGACCTGTGATACCATGCAACTGAAGTTTCAAGAGTAACAAATTATTATGAGGCACTTTGTCAAATGCTTTGGCTAGATCAAGATACAACACATCTACCTCCTTTCCACTTGCGACAGAGTTTACAATATCATCATAGACCTCGACAAGTTGTGTTACTGTTGATCGACCCTTCAAGAAACCATGCTGTAAATGGTATATCTGAGGCTCCAGATGCTTACTACAATGATTAAATACACAGCGTTCGAGTACCTTGGAAATTGTATTTAGGAGCGAGATGGGTCTATAATTGGAGGAGACTGTTGGGTCATCGGTTTTTAAAATCGGCGAAAGATTTGCTAACTTCCATTCTGAAGGAACAACCTCCTGGGATAGCGACAAGTTAAATAGCTTGCATAGGGATGGTGCAATTTCGGTCGACACGTTCTGAAGAAGTCTGTTCGGTATTCCACCCGGGCCACAAGCCTTATTAGGATCCAAGCTCTTAAGCACATTGGCGACTTCGCTTTCCAGCCCATCTGCATGATTACCTATCTTTGGTTAATTATCTCATTAGATCATTAAGCCACAATGCTCTTAGTGCACTTTTTTGTTATTTCACTGTACTTCTGGACAATATTTCTCACCAATGGCCAGAAATGTACTTGACTTCATGTTGATTACTGCCATTAATTAATTAACTACTGCACTAAATAGGACATTCAAGGTTGGATATGTAATAGCAATAGAGGTTGCTATCATTGAAGCATTCAGGGGCGTCGCTAGCCCAAATTGTCAGGCATTTGGCAATTTATTGTATCGGGAATCAGGAAATTGTTTTCGTGCCAGCATGATTTGAATTGGATAGGTATGGAAAAAACTGAGTTTTTGTTGCCCCTTCTCAGAGTAGGTATGTGTTGTTTTATAGTGTAAATAACAAGTTTTGATATTGCAATCAAACTGGCAGGGTAGTTGTCATGACCATGGTAATACAAATATTTCTATGGGCCTATGGCTTGGCATTTACATCGGGCAATTTTTTATCATTCATTACAAAATTAAACCTGCACCCTAGGTGGTTCCCTGCAGGGGGTCATAACCATGGGGAAGCTGATGGAAATGAATTCTGGTATTGGTGGCTGATCACTATCATTTAATATTTTTGTGAATAGAACATTTCTTTAAAAAAGTATATGAATTTATTAAAAATATTTATATGGTTTCTCAATCTGGAATTCATACTTTGTAACATTTGGATCAAAAGGTTTATGACGTTTTGTTGGACAGAATCCAATTAATACAACCTCGTATAGAGGGCAGGGCTTCCTTGAATTACTGTGTGGATAAGTTTAATAAAGGGATTGCCTTGGCATATTCTACTACTCAATAAATTAAAATCGTTAAATACTTTCTGCTATAATTAGCTGTAATATTATACTGTATATTATTGTGTTTCATATGATGTCATAAATTTGACGGGGGTCAACTCTAAATGAGACACAATTAATACAACCTTGTACAGAGGGCAGGGCTTCTTTGAATTACTGTGTGGACAAGATTAATGAAGGGATTGCCAATTTGGCATATTGTACTACTCAATAAATTTACTGTAAATCATTAAATACTTTCTGCTACAATTAGCTGTAATATTATACTGTATATTATTGTGTTTCATATGACGTCATAAATTTGACGGGGGGTCAACTCTAAATCGAGACACAGTCATCAGAGTGAATTCATTTTTCACTGTACGTGTTGACCTTATGTTTGGTGGCAAATACATGCAATTTCATAGCATTTGCTCATTCCAGTACAGCATAAGCATCAATACATTTTAGGTTGACCCAATGTCAGAACGTGCAAAATGCCATAGTGAAACCCCAGAATTCATTATATGTATTAGGTGTATGTACACTGGCATACAAGTTGATATCACTGCCTGCGAAATTGTGGTTGATTTAGAGAATAAAGGTTTTTTGAACACTTCTATCAATAAATAACAGCAAAAGATTCATATGCAAGTATCCATATAGGGAAAGGTTACATGCTACAAGTTAAAATGAGTTTTACATACTCCTGCACTTGAAAAGTTTACAGTACAGTATATACATTAAATAATAAAATATATAACAGTAAATCCGGGCAAATCCCAAGATTGGATTTATTGAAACTAGTCATTAGCTAGTTCTTCGCAATTAAATAACACAAAGACAAATTAATAAAAGTTATTAACCATTTCTGACACAAATAGTATTTGCAAAATATAGCACATATTTGATATTATAGTCAAATAGTACAGTGTACTGACAGTACTGTATACTATGTATAGATTAAAACTACAGAAAACATGTACAACACAAATATGAGTAAAGTTTTCACGCTCCATTTAACTGTTGTGATATTATACGCATTAATATACGTTTCTTTGCATTTCCTTTGTAGTATTAGTATATAGCACAGCTCTGAAACACCAAAAGAATATTCGTACACTCCTAAACGGCCATGTTGTATGTAAAAATATACGGTTAAAAATTAATTTTTGCAAAATTGCAACATTCCATTATATACCAGCAACCAATAATATTATTTCTGACATGGATTATCCCAGAGCCTTCGTTTCCTTCCCAAGGATCGAAGGCTCGGGGAACGAGATTGTAGCCCCATTACCTACTTTGCCTCAGACCCTGCTGCAGCTTGTTTGGCAGTGCTACACACCTTGTCGCTCAAATTCCCCCCGTATATTTTTGGCACCCGCAGAGCAAAATCTGAATATCAGTCTATGCTACAACCTCGTTCCCAGGGTCTTTCTTAGAACGACGCGAGGCGAAGGAAAGATCCTGGTTTCGGCTGGTCACGTGTCACCCAGATTCTGGGTGATAAATTAACATGATACTATGGGCAGGGTGGGAGAGGAGCCTGTTTGTCACTTTGTCGCGTTTGTAACAATATTTGCAATTCTGTGTGATGAAATTTAAATTTGCAACAAGAAATCGTGAAGAAAACTGCAATTAAAAATTAATATTTATCGTGATGTGACTTTCTGCTCTATAATCTAGTGTCGAGTTACAATTCAAGCAAGCTGGATCAGATTTCAACTTACAAAAGAAAGCACGCCTGGGCGGCGTGGCAATATTAAGCCTACAAGAAAATTCATATCTCTAGACTGACCAATGTGGTTTATGTTTATTTAACTGTTAGTATTAAAGTATATCCTGATACTCGGACCAAAAGAATATATTTATTGATGAGAGGTGGAATTGGAACGAACGAAATAGCGAGATCTTTTGACTTCCGAAATATCGCCAAGACGCCAACTGTATCGAGATTGTTGATTATATTAAAAGGCCTTATCACAAAACTTAAATCCCGTCAAAAGACTATAAAATTTCCTGCAAGATCTCAACGATTATGGTATATGTCAAAGTCTATAGCTGTCTGTTGAAAATCTACGGTATTACAGTAAAGTCATACATCAAAGATAAGTCAAACGACAATATATTTGTCTTACTGTTTACTACTGTGTTTATACCACATTTATAAATTTTATAAACAGCTTTCGTCTTGACACAAGCTTTAATTTTCTGCTTTATATATATTCTTAATAATATAAGTGAGATTTAAATTTTTTGCTTTGTGAAATAGAATACCGTTATTTTTTAATGGACAGCTTCTATCGTCTCTATCACATCCAGGATTGCTTGTATGTAAATACCCTACATGTATCACTATATATGCCATTATCAAATAAATATAGAAATATAAAAGAACTTATTGAACTAGAAATAAACAGATGATTGAGACACAATGAAAACTGTTAGTAGCCTTATAAGAAGTAGAAAACTCGAAAATTTATGTGTATTCGTATGGCAGTCTGTGCGCGTCTGACACTGTAAGTTTGTGATGTAGATTATAGCCTAGTTGTGTGCATATTAGGAAAACATTATCTGACCAAGAAAAAGGCTAAAGCCTTACTATAATTAATGAATACGAATTATGTACTAAATCCAAAATTTTAAAGATAAATCACTGACAGACATTTCTCTGTTTGGCTGGTATCAAATGTTTACATTTGCTGATATTGGGCTCTACTCTCTAGTCCTAGACAATACAATACAATACTGTTTCTTTTAAAAATCTTATAAACAAGACGTGCAAAGCATAGCAACGTTTACAAAAAAGGACAAATCTAATGCATGCTTAAAAACATTAGATATGTAGAAATGGTGACCACTGAAAAGCCCATAAAAGTTTGTTATACAACCGCGCTCGAGTGAAGAGAGCATTGAATAATAATAACACGAGAAAGCACTGCGAGTAACGATTTGCTTGGTTTCTTGACTTGACTGTTGGTAAAAATGTAAGAATGTTCTTGTAAATTCAATGCAAATAAAATAAACAAAAATTAGCAAGTACTTTGAACTTACTGGTAATAGTTCGCAAAATTTATGTTTTTAACTGTTTGTAATTTGATACTTTCACCACACCCCCCTCGGGCAATCAATTTTGGACGAGGCACGTGACCAGCCGATACCAGGGTCTTTCCTAAAGACCCTGGGAACGAGGTTGTCTATGCTACTGGCCCCCTCTCTGCACACAATGTACAGTATAAGTATTATGCTGCCACCCTGGTGGCAAAACTCCTGTTGGAACACGGATTAATGCATACTAACTGTAGAATATATAACAACACAATGACTTCTGTCCAGACCGTCTTCATGTTAGACTATACTCATGACGTGAAGTAGAGTAAATAATAATAACATGCACACTAAACCTATACTGTATAAACATCGTGCGCTTTGTTCCATCATATCATCAACAATAAATAAGGAAAAGCGAATAGAAGTAACGAAGCATGCATGAATACCATACACTGCTTGAAGACTACAGTACAAAAACAAAGAAAACACTCGGTGACAGAGCATTTGTAACCTCCGCTCCAAAAATCTGGAATGAATTACCTATGTATATTAGAAATCTGCATAACTTTAGTATTTTCAAGAAATTAGTTAAGACTTATTATTTTGAGAAGCCTTTAATGTAAATACTTCATGTAACATATAATCTATATAATCTTCTTTATATTTTTAGTGAGTAACCATTCAGCATAGAATAATTTTAGTGTAATTATGTTTTGTGATGCGCATTTGATCATATACTATAACATATTAATTTGCGCAATATAAATATTAAATATTATTATTATTACCAATCGATGGCCGAACTGTGGTTCCTTTGCTATCTACTGTACGTCTCCACAAACACGAACTGAACCGTTGGTAGCTGCACAGCAAAACTCAGTTGTCTTGAGATCAGGAAGTTTCTTACCAGCCATGTTGCTAGGAGACGCACATGTCATTCCCTCAAGAACAGTATGACCAGACAACTGTTTACCGATCTGATCAAGTGCAAACAAATGAAACCATGCGAGACGACAATCGCATTTAAATGGATTCACTTGTATACCAAAGGAGCTGGCGTCCTTAAGTACGACAAATGGATTTTCTTCGATCGTCGAAATGTTGTTAGAAAATAAGAGCAGGGTGTCTAAGTTTGTTAGACCTTTAAATACGTTCTTTGGAATATGTGTGATTTCATTGTGGGCGAGATCTAACAGTGTAAGTGAGGTCGCTTGGAGTAGGAAGCTATCTTTTCCAAACAATTTATCTGTAGTTAGGCCACAATATCTGCAATTAAACCATTTAATTGTAGATCCTCTCAAGGCACCGGCGTTTATTTAACAATATTGTTGCCATACAAATCGACTAAATACGTAATTTTGGTAGCCCAGTGAACTGTGCCTTGGCCAAGCGAGTCAAATTTGTGTAATCCAGGTGCAATTCGGTAATGGTTTTGGTCACACGGCCGCTGCCAATGTCGTCTAATCCTGTAGAATTTAGTTCAGAATGTGGGATAAGAAGTTTTTTCAGAGTACTGTTTTCGAACATGTGATCTGCTAAGACTTGAAACGGAATTTTTATCCAAGCGAACGGTTTCCAATTTCAAGAGGTTTGCAAATACACTAGGTGGGAATGACACGAGTTGATTGTCTCTCAAAGATACGTAAGTCAAATTCACAAGCTGCTGGAAAGTTCCTTCCTGTATATAACTCAAGCTTCCTTCTGCCATGTATAGTTCTGTTAACCCATGAACGCCAATAAAGTCGTCTTTGGTCAGGTTCTGTATCCTACTTTCTCAATACTCAATTGTTTCGTGTCATTGTTGAATACGCCTCGAGGAAATTCGGTTATTACTAGTTTCATATTAATATTAATATGAAACTAGTTTTCCTATCTCTGAGGATGGTTCTGAAATGAAATTCGGTTATCGCTTGCATGTTTTCGCATTTTACCCATTTTGGCTTTGGGAAACATTTACAATTGGATGGATATGTCTTCGGACACGGCCCTTGTTGGCCTTTTGCCAAAATAAATAGCAACGAATAAACGAATATGTGCATCGCTTGAAACATAGCTTGTCGTTAAAGGCTTTTGGTCGATAACTGTGTATGAATAAGCAGCAGACAACACTAGCTGATGACTTGCTTTGTAATTTAAATATTCAATCTGCTAATGCTAAATTCGGCCATATGTCTAAGGTCAGCTGCATGTCAACAATAACATCATTTTAATCGCAAAATTGTTGTCAGTCTCATTCACAAATTATTGATAAAATGATAATGAAATGAATTATTTCAAGTTATCTTCCCATGCAAGTATAAAATGTACAGTAAGGATGGTTTTGTCAATCAAGGCGAGAAAGACGATCAAGCCGGCGAGAAAGTCATTAGTGCTGAATGTTGAATCAATTGCAATTTAGCGTATATCTTATTCAAAATCCATTCTCATGCAAATAGTTTGCTATAAAGTTGAACATGATTAGCATGTAAATTGGTTTTCAGTAATATATGCGCTGAAAAGAAAATGAGGTGGTAACGTGATTAACATATAGAGGCATGTTACATATAGGGGTATGTTACATATATAGGGGCATGAAATATAATGACGCGATGTTTAATTAAGTGACGAAATATTTTCAAGTTATATTAATTCCAGACGAGTCATGTTACATATAGGGGCAGGGGTAAAAACCTTATGTTACATATAGGAGCAGCGGTATAAATCTCATCTTACACTGATATATAGGGCCGTGTACACCTTATGTTACATATAGGGGCAGACGTAAAAAAGTTATGTTACGCATAGAGGCGGAGTTATAAACCTTATCTTACAATGATCTAGGGGTGAACACCTTATGTTACACATAGAGGCAGTCGTGATAACCTTATGTTACATGGGAGGAGGGAGAATTGTTGAGGGAGAATTGTTGAGAATTGTGGAGGGAGAACTGTTATGGAACCGCGTGGAAATTATTTTTTCCACCCGGGTTGATTTAAAAACAAAGACAACGTGAAAGGAGCATTTGGCAGACAAATTTTCAGTGTATTTGGTGCCACAAATCCCAAAAATACAGTTCTACAATGGAACTATTAATATTAGGTATCAACCTCGTTTTCCAAGGCTTCAGTGTGAGGACGAGGCGAGACACGAGGAAGCCCTGGTCTGGGCCGGTCATTTGACGAGAAAAAAATGGCAGTATTTGACAGCTACTCGTCAAGGAGTGGCGAGATATTCTTTAATCAAATATACAAGTCTTTGAAACAAATAAATAGCCAAAAAACTTCTCAATCGATATTATTTATGTGAACAGCGAAGTTTGGCACGAATCAGCTAAAATCTGTGAAGATCCCGTCTATGTTTTCTAAGATATACCGATATTTCTGGAGATTTTCAACTACAGGCAAAGTGCATCCAAGCTGCATCTAGGCGTCTCCATGCACGTGGTGATTCACACGAAATTTCCTTTCTCTCGTCTTGAACAATATGGCTATTGCTATAATTAATATTTAGTTTAAATATGCTCTTATAGATCTGACTTAGTTCAATATAAATAAGCACAAATATAAACCTCGCGTATAAACCTGTTCACGCTGTACAGGAGTATACGGATTCGCTTGTTTTGTCGGACACCAACACTTGCCGTTCAGGAGCAATGCTTGCCTACAAAATTTATCCCCTTCACAATCTTTGTTTTATTTTATCGTATAGTCGCAATTTTCAAGTATTCGGGGTATTCTGAAACTGAAAAACTGGGTGGCGCGCGAATCTTGTAAAGACTACATCGGCCTACGCGTAGAGCTAAACAGGGCCTAAATTAATTTAGTAGCTTCATTTAATTGTTTGTCTTGCTTTTATTTCTCAGTAGAGAATATTGTAAATTAAAATATTACTACAATGCAATACGCGTAGTATTTCATCCGACATATGTACTAATAAATACTGTACAAGGAAAACTACAGCTTAAATAATAGTAGACGTTTCTTGTTTTGTCAAGAAACATCACACCTCACTTCGACACGGCTTTTGAGTTTTGTAACCGGCCAAGGCGAAAGTAAATCATGCAGTCGGGAAAACGCACTGATCTGAAAGAATACGTCTTACTTTGAAAGATTATTTTGCAAAACATACTCGTACACACAAGAATCATAAAAATACAAATGTTGAATTGTTATTGTCAACTGTCAAGTTCAGTTATTTTTAGACAATATGGTGTTAGCCAATCAGAGTGCAAAATTGACCGGCCCAGACCAGGGCTTCCTCGTGTCTCGCCTCGTCCTCACACTGAAGCCCTGGGAACGAGGTTGGTTAGTTATTTCAGTCGTAAATCAAAAAAGACCAAAATAATCCGTTCAAAATGGTAGTCTCAATAAAAAGTAAAACTCCAACCTACATTACTAACATTCCGTCAATTTTAACAGCCAAATTCGTTTAATTTATTTACTCCGACTTGAGAATGCTTTCAAAAATAACGAACTATGTTAGACAGCATACTCTTTCAAATAAAGGTATCGTATTACTTTCACGAATACTGTTGTGATTTGCATGTACACGTCACATCCGGTTCCATAGCTATAAATACTTCATGTAATAATGTTCAAGGTTGTTATTGAATATAGTTTTTTGTACTTTTGTTTGTGTGACTTCTTGTCAATTTATCCGCCTAAATATTGAACCCAAACCTATAACAAATACTATAAAAGAACACCTTCTTCAAATATCAAGTAATTAGTCAGATTATAAGTACAATGATTGTATGTACAATATAGTCCTAACACTTTATGCTGTAAATAGTTTTCATGTTTTTTCCCTTTCTTTTCTTTTAACAATAATACTTGTAATATATTTTAAATTCGGTCAACCGTATAGTCTGTAGTTAGAACTAGCCTCTAAATTTTACAATTATATAGGGGTCTTAAATAAAAGTCTGTTAAGGTTTCTGGTAGGGCTCTACAATAACATTAATCTACTTTTTTAATGTAAATCAGCAAAACGGTATAAAAAAATTTACGTAATGAAAACACCGAAAGTTTGACGGCACAACAACCTGTGGCATTACAAAATTTGAGCATATAGATTCGAATAATTAAACGTGCAAAAAGAGTGACTGAAAATAATGAAATAGTAAGGGTCGTACAAAAATCTGATTTATACTATAGTTTATCTGTTTTTAACTACTTCTTTAATAACAGTTGAGAAAATAATATTTTGAAAGCATTATTGTCGAGGGAAAAACGTTTATTCCAATGCTCATTTTCCGGGTAGCTTTCATCGTATACATGCATTACACTCGCAGATGAAACAATTCTCAATTATTTGGACACGTTTTCACTTCCTGACTGTCAGCAAATGATAGCCGCAGAATTAGACATGAAATACAACGTTTTCTTTACCTCATGAACGTTTTGCTGACGTTGATGAAGGATGATATCACAGATGACATTCCGATTGCCTTTGATGATATTTTGCAGTTGGAACTACTTTCATGACATTCGTATTGGCTTATATGCATGACCTTTGACACTATCTATACATGGCATTCGGTTACATGACGCTAGCGACATGTGCCCGATGTGAAAACACGATTAATAAGTACAACACCCTACATATTTTATTTTTTATTTTACAGATTTTGCCATTTAACACAAACTATTACACAAAATTAATTATACAATAGATTACATGGCTGGAATTACCACACAGTGTTTAGTTCCCCAATAACGGGGTTCCAAAATATGAGCCTTACTAACAAACAATGTTACGATCAGCTTGGAGCATCAGTTGTTAGAATTTTTGCACAAGTGAACATAACAAATCCTGCATGTTGATTAGTCAAATTTGACGTATTAATCTGCTATATTCACCTACAGGTGAATATAACAAAATCGAAATTTTCAAAGTGGCGGCTAGCCATTTTGTTGAAGTCAGTGATAAAGAATTAACCACCTCGCTCGATGGAAATTTAGAGCGAAATTATATACATTTTAGGCTTGGCAATAGGAGCAGCTGAGAAACTACAACCATAGACCCCCTGCAGGGATCGATCCTTCGCTCCTGTGATTCATCAGCGATTCGCCCGAAATTTCCATCCATAAAAACCATTCAAAATTTCGTTCTATCGAGGAAGATGGCAGAAACTATGAAAATCGAACTTTCATATACGTTTAGGGATGCTTCAATATGTATGGTTGGGGTGGTGATGGGGGGCTGGTGGTTTCTAAAATTCAAACAGCATAATAAAAATGTCGTCCCCTCGCCCCATTTAATGTGTTAAAAATGTAGTCACCAGTACAGTTTAATTTAGAGCAGTCTGAAAATTTTTCACACGCACACCCCACCCATTTATACATTTCCAGACGCCTAGTTTATATTTTTATCAAGCATGGGATGCTGTATTATAGAAGTGATTGAATTTTATAGTATACAATTTCAATAATATACTGTAGATAACTAAATTTCTCACTATGTTTTGGAGATTTATCCTTCTCCAGCACATTTAATATTATAAATAACAATTCATTAATGAATATGATAATCATAATAATAACAATTCATTCATGATTATAAAAATCAACATTGATTAACTACGAAGTAGAACATTTTATATTTATGTTGTGTTTTAGTTTTCAGATTTTGTTCGGTTTGCTTCGTTATGCATAGCCGGAATTCTGTTTTTGGGAAGGCAACATGTAAGTTAAGAAGAATTTTACAACTGTCAATGTATAAATGCCACTTTCCCCTAAACAGAGCACCATGTATGTAGGCTAGATGGATTAATAAATATGTTTATCAGCATTGATACTTTTTATGTATCATTTTTCTCTATAATTATCATCTTCATTATATCGATGCTATGAAATTTTATTGAACACCCGCCCCGAAATACTTCTTAAAAATTTTTAACTCCCCCTCTTTTACACCCATAGAAAATAGTTGACCCCATATTATTTTACCAGCCCCCTGCAATCCATCATACATAATGAACTTTCCCATAGCTCTAGACTCTGATTGTCAAAGAAAACGAACGACGACTTTGATCGATGGCACATTTGATCGAAAGTTTCTTCAATAAAGGCGGGATTCTAACTTTCCGGGATGGATGAGGTCATGTTTTTTATATAGGTTTATAATTTATTTATTTTGCTATTGGAGTTCTATTCGCTTGTAGAATGTGACAGCATTTGAAAGCTTCGAAGCTTTTTATCGGCGAAATAAAATAGTTTAAAAGGGATTAAACCAACGTATGATTGTATATCCAAGTCAATACATCGAAGAAATACAGTACGTACCCCATGGTCTTGCGTTTTATTTCAATTTCACATTTAGAACAGAGGTTAGTTATTCAGACCCTTATGGAAAAAGATTTCTGAATGAGATAGTTACAAATTCTATAAAAATATCAATACAGATGACAAAGATTTTCAGAGATTTTCCAAATTGATGAAAAAAACTCTACGATCGACCGTGTATTACTGAAAAAATCAACATGAGAAAACCACGATTTGTGTCTGGCCCTCTTCTCATGCTCGATCGAGGGCGTCATACACAAGCAAAGTTTCAGGCTAACATATACAGAGTGCAAATTGACATACGATATACTGATGGTATTATATAATTATTGTTGGATTCACTGATCTGGAGAAGGCCGCGAGAACACTTTATAAAATTTTAATGCGAGAAGTGAGATGATAAAATCTAGAAACTCAATGACAGTGATGACACTTGCTCCAAGTAACAATCCCATCATTCCTCCGGCCTCAGCTAAAACAAAGAAAAGAGACGATTGAGTTAATATATAGGATTTGACAATATAGCCTTTGTAACTGACGTCACAACACACTTTTGATGGCAAAAGTATTTAAAGAATTTGTCTCATACCAAGGCTTTGCATGCTAAATTCCTGCTGTCATCTATTTTATGGCCCGAGTAGATCAATATATCCGGAAAGGCGTGTTATAACAAGTCATACATTTAAACCGTCCTTTGTCCTGCAGAATCCTTGCTTTTTATTTTGTTCTAAACAAAAGATTGCGGGCGATACGGGGTGACTGTAGTCCGAAAAACAAGCATGTCTGAAATCTTAAAGAGTCAGCAACGAATACAATCCTTCAATTTAAATTAAATACGTAGATCTCGAAAGCATAATAACTTTGTTATTATTTATAATATGGTTTAATCATTTAGCACCTGCTTTAATTAATATAATTTATATTTTATATTTTTGATGATGCAAATACAGTTTTTTGTAATATTGGCTACCACGGCATGGCCTCCTTAAAGAACTCTTCCGTCTACAAAAACGGATCATATTATATTGAGTGTGATGGGATGACAAATATATAGTTATTAGGGATAAAAAGGTCGGTGTGGAGTCGTATCGATATATTGTAAATCTCGCGGTGTTGCGGCGACACCAAAAGGTGTAACATTACATTAATTAGGTGTAACGCAGAATTAAACACCGCTCGAGTGCAACACTACTTCCACAGTGTTGCTTTACACTATTTTAGTGTTTCGGTAACACTTACGAGGTGTAAAGTATAAAATTTCCTATTTACACCTAAGTCGGTGTAGATTTACATTATAACGGTGTAACAGTACCTATTTTCCCTGTTAATTTACACTTTGCGATTGTGTAAAAATACATTTATTCTTGTGAAGTGTAAATTTACATTTTTCCTAATAAATTATATAATTTCACATAGAACGCGTTAAAATACACTGAGCTGCAGTGAAGGACAAACTAATCTATAAACCATTATTGTGGTGCAGATTTACCCTTAACTAGTGTAAATTTACTCAATTTGTGTGTACCGGAATGGTGTAACAAATATGAATGCTTACTTAGTGTAATCTAGACTGAACCTGGTGCATAATTACACAAGACCATTTTAAGATACACTGATTTTGTATAGAGTAGAAACCAGGGCGCTATATATATATATATATATATATATATATATATATATATATATATATATATATATATATATATATATATATATATATCCTCCCAAATATATATATAGCCTCCCAAAAAAATTCATTTATATAAAACTGCAAGTTGGAAACAAAATTGATTAAACTTCAAACAAATACATAATACGTTTCGGGGCACAGCCCCTTCATCAGAAACGAGATAAGTTCAATCCATGTCTTTAAATACTTTAGGCTCAATCTAATTAAGATACACTAATAATATATAGACTTGCATATTAACATTCCTCCCTCAAATTTAATCCCAGTGGTACATATGTATTCAAATTTTCAATCCAAGGGCCAAAAAGTTTAATGTGGTCAAAACATTTGTATGTACATACATATATATATATATATATATATGTATATATATATATATATATATATATATATATATATATATATATATATATATATATATATATATATATATATATATATATATATATATATATATACATATATATATATATATATATATATACATATATATACCGGGTGTCCCAAAAAAAAGTACTCCGGTTTGATTTATAATAACTTCTAAACAAGTAAAGCTATCAAACAGAATAAACTTGCATTAAATAGAGGGAGGACTAACTTAGATTTTGATATATTACAGTTGTATTTTACTTAAAAATTCACGGAGATATTAATGTTCAAAATCGGGAGCTTATTTTGGAATGTGTCTAAAATTAGCGAAAATCGGCATATCAAATATTAACTTCAGCGTTTGTTTGCTTGATGACATATCAGGCTAACATGTATTTCAGCGAAATGTCGTTAGGATTTGTAAGGGATATGGCGTAGATTTAGACTTCTTACATGTAAGTCTTAGCTCATTGTTTCCTGAAATATGAACGTACGAAATTATGCAAGTATTTAATAGGTCTTTACAAACTTTACAAATTTATACGGTACATGAAAGACCATGCAAGGCAGGCGCTTAAATTTTTCTTAGCCTAATTTTTTTATGTTTTTCATGGGTTCAAAACAGAGTTGATTATTTCTCGGTTAGAGCAGGATGAATATTATTCTGCAATGAAGGAAATAATATTGCTTTTTTCAAATACACATCACAGTATCAACGCTACTATTTTGTTACGTCTTGTTCCAAAAATGTTGGATGTCTCCAAGGAGTTACATGCTTAATTGTTATGTCTTATGGAGTTGTATGGCCTTGATTGTGTTTCATTCTCAGTTTATTCTGAACTTAAAAAGATTAAGAAAAGGCAAATGAGTTTGAGTGTTCTTAACAAGATTTCAGAACGTTGCAGAAGTTAGAAGAGCTTCACAATTCCATTGTGACAGCATGCCCTAATTCAGAACTACGAACGATCCATGACGATCCTTCGCGATGCAGTGGTCTCATGAAATAAGGAAACGTTTCGTGCTAGGAACACACACAGATTTCGGACGAATAAATCTTGCTTGTATTTTGTAGATAATAATACTTTGTTTCATAATAAACAATTTGTCAAGTGTTATTTATTTACTAGTAATCGTGCATGTTTCAGTCGGGCAAATCAATATTAATATTTGATACGCCGTTTTTTGCATATTTCAGACACATACTGAAATATGCTCCCGTTTTTAAACATTAATATCTCCGTAAATTTTTAAGTGAAATACAACTGTAACATATCAAAATCTAAGTTAGTCCTTCCTCTATTTGATGCAAGTTATTTCTCTTTAAAAGGTTTACTTGTTTAGAAGTTATTACGAATCAAACCGGAGTACTTTTTTTTGGGACACCCGGTATATATATATATATATATATATATATATATATATATATATATATATATATATATATATATATATATATATATATATATATATATATATATATATATATATATATATATATATATATGTACATACCGGGTGTCCCAAAAAAAAGTACTCCGGTTTGATTTATAACAAGACGCCTACTCAGGCGTTCACACTGACCTGAAAATGATGACATGCGCGCTATGGTGCAATCTTGTTCCCTGAGCCTGCGGTCCCCGGGAAGGAAACGAAGGCTCTAGGATAATCCGTTTCAGGGAGTAATCTGATTGGCCGTTGATATGGAATGTGCAGTTCAATCTTAGCCAGAATTCCTGGCTCTCGGCAACGGATTATCCCAGAGCCTTCGTTTTCTTCCCAAGGATCGCAGGCTCGGGGAACGAGATTGGCTATTGTGTAATAGACAAGGGAATGGGGAACAAGAGAGTTCGTATAGAACAGTTTCAGCGGTAGATTTATCCAAAGAAAATCAATAATTTGACAACAAAAAGCAGAAGGCAGTAACTGTTTGAAACCTAAAGTTGCGCTTTTGCACAAGTAACAAACCTTCATAGGAAAAAAATAAAAATATAAAATGAGACATAGGTAGGTAACATCTCTTGTGCTTTAATTAGTTTAATATCAGATACGAAAATCACGTGACCGTATTCAACTTTATCAAATCATGATCGTGGATCATTTCTGAGTAGTGAAGCAGTTAGATACAATATATCATTGTCTTCTTCGCCTTTCAGTTGCCTTGAACGATACGTTTTTGAAGAACGGAGATTTTGCGCTACGCAGTATTCCGTGATCATGTTCCAATATAGATATAAGAATTAATGAGCACATGATAACAAATGAGCACATAATAACTATGAGTTGAGTTGTATTAGGAAAATGAGAACCATACAATAAATGTCTTAGTTCTTGTTGGTATTTCACTGAACGCACGCTTTATCTTTACTTGCGCCAATTCTAGTAGCTACTGCGCGAATTTTAATACATGTATTATATGGCGCGTTTTTACTGTCAAAATTCAATAGGTCCGCCGGAATTCTAGTAGCTACGTACTGCGCGAATTTTAATACATGTATTAAGGTATAGTGCTGACATTGTGTAGTCAAACGCCAAAACTGAACCTTTAACTTGTCCTTGTTTATATTATATTGTGAACTAAATGTTATTGTATTAGGAAAATGAGAACCATACAATAAATGTCTTAGTTCCTGTTGGTATTTCACTGAACGCACCGCTTTATCTTTACTTGCGCCAATTCTGGTAGCTACTGCGCGAATTTTAATACATGTAATAATATATGGCGCGTTTTTACTATCAAAATTCAGTAGGTCCAATAGTTATAAGTCGAACACAAAATCACCAATGATACAAATCGGGCAACACTTACTCGAATCGAGCAGACTGATATGTAAATCGATTACTGAAATCGATTAATATACATTCAAAACGAGCAAACAGTATAGCCAAATCGAACGACTATTCCTTGTTTATATTATATTGTGAACTAAATGTAATTCTTTTAGGCAAATGAGAACCATGCAATAAATGTCTTGGTATTTTGAATGCAAGCTTTATCTTTACTACTACTTGCTCGAACTCTAGTAGCTACTGCGCGAATTTTAATACATGTATTAACTATTAAGGTATATTGTCGACATTTTGTAGGTAGAATTGGCTAGTTTTAATACATTGTTCATTATATTATGAAATATGATACTAGTTAAAATTCGCGTCGAGCTAAATGTTATTGTATTAGGCAAATGAGAACCATACAATAAATGTCTTAGTTCTTGTAGGTATTTTGAAAATAAGGCACGCTTTATCTTTAGTATAGCTACCACAAAGCGTTTGGCGCACCAACTAGTAGCTACTGCGCGAATTTTAATACATGTATTAAGGTATATTGTCGACATTGTGTAGTGAAACTGTCAAACCTTTAACTTGTCCTTGTTTATATTTTGTTTATATTATATTGTGAACTAAATGTTATTCTATTAGGCAAATGAGAACCATACAATAAATGTCTTAGTTCTTTTTGGTATTTTGAACGCTCGCTTTATCTTTACTTGCGCGAATTGTAGTAGCCTAGCTATTGCGCGAATTTCAATACATATTGTATTTTAATATGGTCAAACCTTTAACTTGCCCTTGTTTATATTGTATTGTGAACTAAATGTTATTGTATTAGGCAAATGAGAACCATACAATAAATCAAAATAAACTGTTGAACCTTTAACTTGTCCTTGCTTATATTCCACTATATTGTACAAATTCGCGTCGGGTCCAAATTTTGGGGTTTTCGAGTCGTTTGATACAACATATTGATTGTATAAATCCGCCGGGTCGGCCAAATTTTGGAAGCCAAATTTTGGAGTCGTTTAATACAAAAAGAAAAACATTAATTCAACACGCAAGAAAGTTCAGAGTGCGACACAACGTAAAATCCATAGGAAACCGGCACAACTCTTTGAAAATTCAACGAATCTGTGTGAAATATATTCTGATCACTCAGCCAAAAGGTGCCATTTTGAAACTGGACTGAATATGTCACCATTGGAGTTCGGAATTGTGCGCGTGCGTATAAGTCCATATAAGTCTATATATGGGCTAATAAACGAAAAATGCACCACAAGCATGGCATGAGCCGGCTATTACGTACATAAATACAAGCTTCTTACTATTATATATGAATCGTGGAGTCGAAGAATCGATGGCATTTTGGATTAATCGTTGCATCCTGAGCCTGCGATGCGCGAACGCAAACTCGATTTCTCGACGACGAAAAAAAACAGAAGAAAACAGAAAACTAGGGATTTAAGACACTTGACCTTTCAGGTCAGTGTAA
>CACRXK020006665.1:0-24681 GCA_902702795.2 Paramuricea clavata | reverse complement strand
CTCTCCTTTATGACTTGAAGTGTCTGCCTGTCTGGCAGCGGACAAAGTAACATATGACTATATATGGCTTAATAAATTAGTTCCGGTTCCGGCCGGAACTTTTTACCAGTTCCGGTCGGATCCGGTTCCGGCCGGAACTTAAAAAACTGGTTCCGGTGCACCCCTACAATGCCCAGAACAGCAACCTCGTGCCCAGGCCATTCCCTCTTGGGAGGAAAGGCTCTGGCAGGCGTTGGTCATGTGATCTGCTGAAACTAGCAGATGTGCTTTCGAGTGATTCATGTTTATTAGAATAAACAAGACTTGTACACATGGCAAAACTCCCTTCTCAAATTCGATGTGCATGTGTTATGACAAAGGGCTGCAGTCTTTGTCCATATAGTCTTTGATCACATGAGTTCGTGTTTCTCACGTTCGACGTATCAGATCCCTGAGAAAAGTCACCGGTATACAAAAAAACTAAAAAGTACCGCTATCGAACATATAATCTTGTGCCAGTGCAGGCAGTGCCAATATTTTAATAAGGAAACTTTGGTTGGTATGAATGCAACAATACCTGAATTTCTCACTGTATTTTTCAGGTACAAAGTATCGAACAGCCTATACAATGATAACTATAAAGTCGAAATATTATTCTAAACCCTTCTCAGACTGATAAAAGCATGATTCACGTGTTGGGAAAACGTGATAAACAAGCTTTTAGTGTAAAGACCACTTCAGGGAATTTTCAACTCCACATTGGCTTATCTGGCACGAGATAAAACATTAGTCACTTTCTATACGGAGAATGGAAAATATATCTCTAGAAAGCGTCATTATTCAAGTGCCCGGCTGCTGGCAGCTGGGTATGTTAATATTTGCCATCCCAAAGCAGCCAATGAAAGTCAAATAATTTTGAGTAAATTGCAATTAAACAATATACATTTCGGATGTCCAAGGGGTTAGCGTTCACATCAGAACTTGTAATTACATAGTATGATGGAAAGGATTAGTGTGAAAAATTTCGTAAGGATATCATACACACAAATAGATTGTTCTGTCGAGTGCATTGAAGAAAGAAATCTCCAATCAGCTTGAAAGGAAGGGGAAATTTCGTCCACAGCCAACATCTTTATTATCATCTATTACCAACCATTACCATAAGTTTAAAAACTGCTTCATATTCTTACTTTATTATATCCTCCGTGCTGGCGGTTAGAAAATAAAGAATTTTCAAAGGTAAGCACTTTGCGTTATCTGACCTATCTTCACTTCATGGTATTCGGCCCTATATTCAACAATCGTGAGCTTAAAGACACTTGCATACACAATATATTATACAATATTATAGTTTTGCGCCACAACAGCCTGTTGTATCCAATCAGGGAATTAACTTCAACTAAATCTAAAGATTCCTTCATTCGACGCAGTGGCGGCAAATTTTAGGTAAGCAAAATTATACTATTGCCCTAACTTCATGAAATATCGAGTGCTCTCTAGCATTTCGTAAACGAAATTGTAATTTATGTTTATTAAAAAACAATGGCGCGGCACTGCGTATAGTGTATATTTGAATATAATGTTAATTACTCAACCGGCCAAATGAAGACAAATTAGAAATCTAAGTGTAAGTTCTGTTCAAAAGCAATGTTTCCTGGTTTGCTCATCTTTGGCTGGGAAACAATTTTAAGATGGAAATAATTGGGATTTAGTGTAGGTTAAAAGATAACCGCGGCCGTCTTTATAATGCAGCCTACTTCGCTTGCGCCGAGACGCAACAGGGCGCACGCACTATATCATTGTTGTGACATAAACAATGTCTCCCGGCCATGTTTTCCGAAAACTGACAAACAAGAAAACACTGTTTCCTAGCCATGTTCCCCAAAGCAGAGCAAACCTTGGAACATCCTTTCCTAGCCTGCAATTGCATGTTCGCCAAACCCATGGGCAAAACTGGAAACAATATCAAGATTTTGTTGGCGTCTCACACGCTTGAGTAACAGTCGACGGGTTTTGTAGATGGAAATGATCGATTATTTGTGGTTAGTGCTCAGTTGGTTAGAGCGCTGCACCGGAATCGCAGGGCCGCATGTTCGATTCCTGCATGCCATGGACGACGTACAGTTTTCGCAGCTGTTCCTGGTCAGGAGTCTATAAGGCTCGTTTTAGACGTCGAACTTTTCAGGTGCCGAATGCATTAAAGACAATAGATAATGAGGTAGATCAGATGATTATCTATTGTCTTTAATGCATTCGGCACATAAAAAGTTCGACGTCTATAAAACGGACCTAATAAATCGATAATTTCCATCTACAAAACCCATGGCTAGGAAACAATGTTTCCTGGTTTGTCCACCTTGGGGAAACATGTGGCTAGGAAACAATGTTTCCTGGTTTGTCCACCTTGGGGAAATATGGTTAGGAAACAATGTTTGTTTCCTGGTTTGTCCACCTTAGGGAAATATGGCTAGGGAACAATGTTTCCTGGTTTGTCCATCTTCGGGAAACATGGCTAGGAAACAATGTTTCCTGCTTTGTCCATCTTCGGAAAACATGGCTAGGAAACAATGTTTCCTGGTTTGCTCATCTTCGGGAAAACATGGCTAGGAAACAATAGCAAGCTTAAGCAAGCGACGTTTATGACAACACGAACGGCATGAGTAACTTTAAAAGACTGGGTCAAGAATGTTGATTGGTTGATAACGTCAAATTTGCTTCCGGTTAACGTTCGTGTTGTCAAAAATGTCGCTTGCTTCAGCCCGCTAATGTTTCGTGGGAAACATGGCTGGGAAACAATAGGGCCATTTATACGGGACAAAATAAGACGCGACTTACATAAGACGCGACTTAAATAAGACGCGAGTTTGTCGTATAAAAGGTAAAAAATTCTTATGTAAGACGCGTCTTACATAAGAACAGGACTTTTAGCTGTTCTTATTTAAGTCGCGTCTTAAATACATGCCCGAAACTTGAAACAACGTAAAATTATTAGCCTTGCATATTCGAACAAAAACAACCGAAACAACATTATAGCTATAGCAAGTAAATAAGAATAAATCCGTAGAGAACCATTTATGCGATAACTCAGCTTATATAAGACGCGTCTTATGTAAGACGCGACTTATTTTGTCCCGTATAAATGGCCCTAATGTTTCGTGGGAAACATGGCTAGGAAACAATGTTTCGTGGGAAACATGCCTAGAAAACAATGTTTCGTGTAGAACATGGCTAGGAAACAATGTTTCGTGTAGAACATGGCTAGGAAACAATGTTTTCTTTTCGAACCGTCCTGACCGCGTAGCTCAGTTGGAAGAGCATTGGGCTAGTATTCCAAAGGTCGTAGGTTCGAATCCCACCGTGGCCGGGCATATTTTTCAAGCTCGCCCGGTGTGGATATGCACTCAGAGTAACATCACAAACATATTATTCACCTGAGTACACAACACCAGCACAGAAAAAAAAAATGTTTTCTTGTTTGTCAATTTTCGGAAAACATGGCTGGGAAACATTGTTTATGTCAAAACAATGATAGAGCACTTGGACCACCTGATGCGACTGGGCGCATGCGAAGAAGGCTGCATGTGCATTATAAAGGCGGCTGGTTATCTAGTAACACACTAAATCCCAATTATTTTCATCTTTAAACAACACACTTTAATTGTGTGAAATAATTTGCATTCAATAAAGTTGTAAAGTATGGGCTGGCGTTCATTTCACTTTTCATTATCGTTCTAGATGCGTATCTGACATGTCGAAGGCATTCTTCACCAGCTGCCGTGCATGCAAACTATACTGTTTGTGAAAAATGTCCATCTTTGAAGGAGACGATTTGGCACTGCGCGCAGTACTTTTTACATTGTTGCTACTGGTTTTCATCGTTGGATTAACTGGTAATATAACAGTATGCCATACATTTCGCAAACATTCGTTACTGCGAACTGTTACTAACTTAATCATCATAAATACAGCAATAACTGCAATAGTTCATTGTTTGTTGAACATCCCAGCATCGCTGATCTATCTTGCCAGCTTCGATGATAAATTATCCGCTCTGAAAGTTCCGAACGTATTATGTGATGCGAATGGATTTATGAACTCAGTTTGTCTTTTTGAGTCAATGTTCTCGTTAATAGTATTGAGTGGTAGTCGTTATTGGTGCATTTTACGTCCAACAACATTTCAATCAGTATTTAGTAAAAGACGCACGTTATTTCTGCTGTGTCTAACATGGCTATGTGCGATTGCTCTTTCTTCGGCACCTTTGTTAGGCTGGTCACAATTTTGCCATAGTAAAGGGAAAATGATGTGTATTTCCATGTGGAAAAACACAATTTCCTACACCATCTTTATCACTTTAACTGTATTTATACTGCCGAGTTTTGCTATCATAGGGATATACTATAAGATTTACAAACACATAAAATCACACGAAAGAATGTTAAAGCTGTACAGAATTGCGAGTGTTTGTCACTTGTATACCCAGCAACGTAAAAACTACACGAAATCCCTGTTTAAAGATTATCAAGTCACGAAGCTTATTTGGACATTATTCGTAATATTTGTCGCTTCTTGGTTCCCGTATTTTGGAGCGAATTTAATCTTCGAGTTTGTGGAAGGCGATATTCCACGAAGCGTGGACGCCATATTGACTTTGACGACAATTCTTAATACGACATGTTGCCCTATCATATACGGCTTGGTAAATAGACAGTTTCGCAAGGGATTCTGGGAGAGCATTTGTTGCAATAAGCCACGAAAGGTTCAAGGCACGCGCAGACGGTGGACTAGAAACTACGAATCTACAGAAATGAGATCAAGCTTAAGGACATATCAACAAACAAGTCGTGCTCATTTTCATGAATTGAATGTCAATGATATTCCAACCGTTTGTGTTTCTACTGTGTAACGCTGCATGGACTGTGAATGCGCAGGCCCAGTTATGCACCTATCAATGTTAACCCCCAGAGGGCGGGGGTCGGGCATATGTGTGGTATTTGATCATCAATTGCATCCCCACCCTGGGGATTTTGATTAGCATTTTGGCCCCGAGTTGGGGCAATTTGAACCAAATGACTTTTATTAATATAGTATTTATTGCAATTTATTGCAAAATGGTGGGGTATTTGACCAATATTTATTGCCCGACGGTGGGGCATTTGATTGAAAATTTGCTCAAAAAATCAAATGCCTCACCTATGCCCCCCCCCCCATGTGGACCTTAACATTGATAGGTGCATTACTGAGAACAAAATTATTGAAACTTTAAAGTTTTGATATAGAAAGACCTTTGCCCACCTCTCAAGTGTTCTGCTTGGCGGGCACACCGTTAGCCATAGTTTTAGATACATGTATCAGTTAGGGACTGCATGGTCAACATTTATGGCGGGGGGTGGCACCGAACAAACTAATATGTTTCTCTTGGTAAAAATCTTGCCGATCCAACCATACATTTAAAAAGTAAAAAAAAATTTTACCCAACCTCAAGTAAATTAAAAAACGTTACAAAAGGATACCGTTCAGTTGTTATACATATGTCCTTTATACCATGCACTTCTGTGACATGAGTTTGATAACTGCTTGTGCAATTTTCTGCAGTCTAAAGTTTCATGTTGTCTGCACATGTAGTTTCTTTGGAGACACCATTTGCCTCTTGACAAACCAGAAATTGATCAAGATAGTGACTCTGATTGATTTACATATTGTATAGACATATGACTGTTGACATTGCTTTTTAGTCTTCAATATTTGAGTGAGTCATGCTTTGGAAATGACAATATATTTTTATCACCCAACCTTGGAGTTGTTTTGTTTTGCATTTAGTAGCCATTTATCCACCTTTTACTCACTCAAAATTTTGTTTACCCAACCCTTTTCTCCTCGGTGCCAGCCCCCCATAAATAATGACCGGTCCCTTAGAGCAAAATAAAGAAAGCTATAGGAGTTTGTCTTGCTGTAGAGAAACGAACATGAAACTTACTAAAATTGCTTTAATCTACGTACAGTTATATCTCGATAACCATATTGTACGCATAAATTTTCAAATGAAATAAAATATCAATTACATGCAGTTTTTTTAATTTTGCATATCTAAACTTATGTCTAAACCATAGGCGACGGAAGATTTGTTTTTGTTACGGGGATAAACAAACTCTAGGGGGGGAGGCATGCTTCCCCGGAGTATTTTGAAATATACAGGGTGTATCAAAAAAAGCGCAATCCTCGACTGAAATGTAAATTGCTAAACAAATAATAGACGAAAACGTTAAAGTTTACATTCATTTTAAAGCGTAGCCATTCAGCTTTCTAACAGTGGGTTGTTTCTTAAATTTGACTCATTGGTTCGCGGGTAATAATACTTTACGTTATTGCGATTGGAGATTAAAAAAAATTGAGATGGAATAACAAATCGTTCTCATGAAAATAACTGATTTTTTCATTAAAACAAAAAAATGTTGCATTTTAATAAATGGATTGTAACAATAAGTATAATTACGGCTTTTCTTCCACTATTTTTAACACAGTTTGAAACTTCAAATGCGATATAATTTTGGCTTGGACCATCTAAGCTGACTGACATCAGCTTGCTATAATTTCTGTTTACATTACATCGTAATTCGATGACACTCTGGCTCAGACACCAGAATGTTTTGATTCTATGATTTTTAGCATTCGTTTAGGATTTTCAAACAACCTGGTCTCTTTTAAAATACTTTTAATTTGTTCTTACGTGATTTTCCAGATGTAGTGACGACAACATTAAAGTTTAAAGAAGAAAATTCTAACATTTAAACCGACTAAACAATAACATAGTAAACTTGCATAATTAAACAGCAACTAAAAATGATAGATTTTACTAAATCGTTTCCTGTGCAATTATTACTAGTATTGGAGACAAGGATAATAGTTTGTTTGAAAGAGAAAAGAACAGGCTTTAAAGTAAGCCCAAAAGCGTTTAACTAGAAATAGTATTTCGAAAGTTATTAAGCACAAAAGATGAATTGCGTTTATTTTGATACACCCTGTAGACTCTCGGAAATGGCATTTGACACGTAGAAACCTGGATTTAACCTCCTACAACTTCTGTTTGAAGTCACATAATGGGAGTCATGAATATTTAGTAATATCTAATAATATAGATGAAAATATTACTCAATTCTGATTGGCTATTATTTTTCAATTTGCACATTGTGCAATTACTGCAGTGCAATTAACAAAAGAAGAGCAGAGCCTGGAAACGAGGCAGGAAAAATCAACATGGCGGCAGATATAGCAAATTGCAATTTAACTGCAAATATTTCAATCGTACTCGAAATCTATCGCAACTCGAGGCTGCGACTTTTCAAAATGACGTGAACAAAATGCGACTGTGCTACCCTTCAACGACGGGCTTTGGCACCTTCAATGAAGGCATTTATCAAAGCCAAGCAACATGAACTTATAAATACTTAAAATTTAGTTCTTCACTTTCACCCTGTTTTTAACAGCAATGCCACTCAGGTAAATGCAGTTAACTAGCAATAACATATGTGAATGAGGAAGTTATCTATTTCCGACATAGTATCAAGAAACAATAGCACAATAACAATATGAATTACTATATTTGTCCACTGCCCCGTCCAAATTCTAATCATAAGACAGGCATGAATATTAGCGTAAAATCGCGCAAGTTGTCACAGATCTACAAACAGGTTATAACAACACCGCGGAAAAACGTCTGCGCACGCGTCAAAGTATTGCGAACTTGATGAGAAGCTGTTCCGAACGTTTCCGAAGGCTCAAAATGGCGGTAAAAAGGAGTGACTTCATTGTGCGTCTTTACAGCCAGATTTCGAGCGCAAAAATAAACATGACATTCTAAAGACTAGGAATAAATACAGCCAGAAGGTTCAAGAAATTGTATTGTACAAGAATATGAACTAAAGGTGATTGTTGACAAATTTATCGTCTGAAACATTTTGTTTATCAACTAAGCAACGACAATTTCCGAATTTTCGTTTGAGATACATTTCTTTAAAAAAAACTGTGTCGCCAAATATAAAAAATTTTCGTGTTCACAATAATTAAACTTTAGGATTTATTCTACAATTTGAGTGGGTTAAGAAGCTTAACTTTTCGAGAGTTTTCTTAACTTTTGAGTTTGAATTTTTGTTTTCAATAATTTTGCAAAAATTTTCGAAGTCGTGTCCGTTAAAATCAACAATTTTTTACATGAATTCTATTTCATTCCATACTTTAAATGCCAGGACGCTTTCAATTAATGTCTAGTCTACCCATTTGCTCTATTTTCTCGTTTGTTTTACTAATTTTTGACCAATTAATAAGCATGTTTTTGTTTTAGAAATTGATATTCAAATTCCCCGCCATATTTTCATAATTTGGTGCATGCGCAGACGTTTTTCCGCGGTGTTGGTTATAACAAGGTTGCTACCAGGATGTGTTCGCACTGCTTGTTCCCAGACAAGTCTGGAACAAGTTGTTTTCACCTTGTTACAAGGTTGATGACGAAAATAGACTTGCTACAAGCTGTTCCAAAAGAGACTAATACAAGCTGTTCGTAACAATTAGCTACGAGCTTGCTGTCATCAACTTGTTAATAGAGAGGTTCAGATTTGACTTCCACTACCACTACCTCTCACTGACTTAGTAAACATCTGATTGGTTGATCGGATATATCAAACGCATCTGATTGGCTAATGGTCCCTTAATGGTAGCGGTCGTCAAATCTGAAGCACACTAATAACTTTTTACGTGCAGACAATTATATCAGGCTTGTTGGAACAACTTGTTGCGAGTCTGTTGGCCTCTTCAACCTTGTTACAAGACGATAACAACTTGTTCCAGACTCGTCAATAAGTGGGAACAAGCAGTGTGAATAGATCTTGACAAGCTGCGAAATTTTCACGCGTGTATTTTCACACAAAACTGGACGAATTCGGAACCCTACACTGCAAAAAATTACTCAAATGTATGAGCAGATTTACTCATTTTTTGAGTAAATTACATCTTTACTAAAAAAATTCCAGTAAATTTTCTCAAAAATTGGCGGAATTTTACTCAAGATTTTCATGATTACAAAGCCCAGTCGAATTGTAATCAAGACCCAACGTTTCGACACTCCAGTCTAGTGTCTTCATCAGGGGTGATCTAAAATTGCAATCGTGGCTTCTGAAATACCCAAGGGATAATGTCATTCATTGGCAGGTGACGTCATCCCATGGGTATTTAAGAAGCCACGATTGCAATTTTAGATCACCCTGATGAAGACACTAGACTGGAGTGTCGAAACGTTGGGTCTTGATTACAATTCGACTGGGCTTTGTAATCATTTATTTAAACCAGAGTAGCGAGTGAAACATGATTGAACAATACTGTTGAGCCTGAATCGGGTGTAACAATATTGTTCAATATTGTTGACAACTATGAACAATGTGGGCAGCAAAACATTGATCAATCCTGTTTTCATCAACATTGCAACAACCTGATCGTTTTTTGCCGTGTAGTCGGCATTTATATAGGCTGTTGGGCTGTTTTTGATTTTTAAATTATCCGCTACACCACTCGATAGAGCACATTTTAAAGATATCTATTCACTTGACTTTTTGAAGTAATAATTTTATATTTAAATTCACGTTTGGTTTTAATTCATGTAATTCAATTCGATAATTCGGTCCATATCCAAACAGCTCAATTTTTGCCACATGAATGCAACAATTTGCCGAGTCGTTCATGAGTGGGAGGGAAGGGGGGGGGGTGGTCCATCGCCCGCTCTAGCGCCGCCCCTGAATATATTTTACTGAAGTTTTCGAGTCAAAGTACTCAGTGATCTTTTGCAGTGTACACAAATTTGTTTAAATTTCACACATGAATGGTTACCTGTGCTCGAATCCGTCCAGTTTCATGTATCTCATGTGAGCGGAAGGCAATTAATCCTGACAATTTGGGCACGATGTAGCCAACTATACAGTACTACATACCAAGTCATATTGTCCTTCCTAATACAACAATCTCTCCAGGAATGTCTTTCAAAGAGGGAACATCAGCAAAACCAAGTCTTGAATAAAAGTCTAAAGCATCTCTGTTGGTACTCGCAATTTCTACGTAAACACCACGACATCCTTCAGACTTAAGCACAGAAAGAATACACGCAAGAAGACGTTTACCGATACCAAGACTCTAGGCAATGGAAAAATATTATTTTGAATATTAAAAATATTATGTATCACGATATGATGGTCTGGTAACCTGGCAAAGTCCCAGGGTGTTAGCTACAGTCAAAAATTCCGCGTAAAACGCCGTTTTCCCAATTACCTTGAGGTCGCAATTTCCCAATTTGGGTCAGCCAAAAAATAGTTATAGAAATTCAATGTTGTTAATACGCCATTAAAAACATGTTTATAACTATACATTTGCTCAAAATTACTCCCAAAATGTGGGAAATGCCATTTCAAAGACATAAAAATTTTAAAAATTGAGAGCGCAACCGCATGCCCCCAAACCCACAAAGAAATGTCCGGCTTCAGGCTAAAATAAATTTCCCAATTTCAGGTAAACGCGGATTTTTTTTACTTCTGGCTAACACCCTGAGTCCAAAGTCACAAAATAGAAGCCTTTGTTTGATGTTGAACTGTATCTCACTGTGCACAAATCCTTTGTCTCAACTTCACTAAATATTATTCATTGTGGTTGCACATTTCACCTTTGGTATCTCTATTGGACGGTGGGAATATTTTTCAAGCTTGCCCGGTGTGGAAATACAGGCATATTTTTCAAGCTTGCCCGGTGTGGATATACACTCAGAGTAACATCACAAACATCATATTCACTTGAGTACATAGCACCAACACAAAAAAAAAATTAATTAAGTCTATTTTCTCATGTAACCGCTTTTGTAGTTGCATTATAAATTCTAAAAGCACGCGTATTTTCCCGAACTACTCCACTAATACCACGTCCCTCCCGTGGAGCAGCCTGTTTGAAGTGCTTTTAATATTAATACTTTCAATACTTACATGCGCACGAGCCAGCAGATCAATTCTGACATGTGCAGGATATTTATTATAAAGTTGATCAGGAAGAAATATGGAAGGATTGTGAAAGCTGTCAGCGATCTGTTCTGAATAAAGAAATTCACTTGGATCTCCGCTGGGTTTACTGTACTCCTTACACATCTAAATGAAAGAAAGTTAAAGTAGTTTAGACCTTGTTTCATATGCCCTTTAATTAATATGTTAAAAATATTTCCCAGACTTGTGCTGTTTTGTACTTTTTTTTCAAGATAAGTTGATCTATTTGCAGGCAATCAGAAAGCTTCTATTTCAATGTGTGCCAACGAAGCACTAGTTGTGTTGTAAGTGGGAGGGTTGGTTTTGGTAAAGGAGGAAAACCAAACGACCATGAAGGAAAAAAAAAACCCTGGAAGCACAGGAGGGAATCAACAACAACTCTACATGAGCAAGTGTGTTTAAGCTAGTCATCCCCAGACCTGGAAAAAGTATTTAATGTTCCTCGGATGCTGAATTCGCCTTTTTCAAATGTTCCTCAAAAGCGCGTAAAAACGATGGAAAATTTGACCGTACTTTATGCCATTGTGTAGTCGTGGGGGTGTGCTAATCATCCTTACTTGCAGCTGAGAGCTAAGCTGAATTGCGCAGCTCATGCAACCTGTTCCAGTCGAAGGCTTACTATAAGGGCGCCTATGGCAGCCATCTTATGACTCATGTCTGACCACGGAGTACAGCTACAGTGGAAGGGTCAGTTAGGGGGCTAATCCCAACCCACCCTGTCAACATTCCCTGTGGAAGGAAACCGGAGTACCCAGAGAAAACCCACGACTTTCGGTAGAGCGTTGACTGACTCTTTTCACATAAGTGCATTCTCGTACCCAGAGCCCTTCTTACGCGCGTTCGACCGAGCGCGACGAGGGGCTCTGGCCAAATCCATATCAAACTGGCTTCTGATTGGCCACAACGAAATATACGGTTTATTGTATAAAATATGAATAAAAATCAAGCGCTCCATGAAGCGTTGGTTTCGTTTTGGAGAAAATTGGGAGAAAAGACATTATTAAAGTTGAAAGAACAGCAGTACGAAGCAGTTTGGAAGAGAGTTGTTGATAATCGCCCACAAAAGCGGTAGATGTCGCTAATTTTATTTATTTAAATCAATTAGTTGATTGAAATTCATAGGTTGAGACGTGATGTTCTCATAGCAAAAAGTCAGCATATTTATGGCAGATGCTCGTCGTATTTCCAAATCAGTGATGTTAATCAAACAAATCTGAAGAGAAAATATTAAAGCCAGCCAGAATATGAAGTTAATTGTGATGACTATTTTCTTCCTAGAAACCGATTTTTTACAATTTTTAAAGGATTTGCAGTATACTATGTCTTATGTATGACTGTTGACTTTTAATAAAACACAAAAAAGTCTAAAAATCTGTACAACAGCGACTTAAAATCGAATATAAAATAGTGAGACAATCTCTGGTCTTCGTATCCGTATCCATTACTGCTTTGACAACGTTTAAGAGGGAAATATATACTAAATTTTATCAACATATATATACATTGAGAACATCACGTCTTACCTACTAATTGATTTAAATAAATAAAATTAGCGAAACCTACCGCTTTTGTGGGGTTTTCCTAAAGTAAAACTTTCAAAACGAAACAAACAAGAAAACCGAAGTGTTTATCCGCGTTTGACGTTGAGCATGCGCAGTGTTAAAACGGATACCATGTTTTTATGGTATCCGGTTATGGATTTGGCCAGAGCCCCTCGTCGCGCTCGGTTGACCGCGCGTAAGAAGGGCTCTGGGTACGAGAATGACATAAGTGTTATTAGTCCGTAGTGAGAATCGAACCCAGAGGTGGAAGGCGCTTGCGCTGACGACTGCTCCACCGAAGCCCTATGTATGCAACAAAGTATATTTGACTGTCTTGGCTCAATCTTCTTACTATAGCAAATGTTCCCACGGATCCAGCGAGATCCCACTTTTTTCCATGTCTGGTCACCCATCTAAGTAAATACCCTAATACCCTACCCTCGCCGGTCTTAGAGTATAATCCCAGGGGTAAGGGGAAACGCGCTAACCGTAAATGTTTAGTTTAGCTGCCTAAAAATGTCATAGTTGTGATTACATGTCCTTACTTTAGGCAGCCATTCCTCTTTATACTGATCATAAAAATGTCTTCCATCTGCTGCAGCTACACCATAACCACATAATCCAAATTTATCTTCAATTACAAACACTGTCTCAGGACAAATACTCATGTATGGACCTATAAACCTACGAAATAATACACATATCTGAAGTTTATGAATTCATGGCAACCGTTTTTAATGTTACACATGTTTTCGTTCGTTTAAACTTGCCGCACACGAGAGCAGGGTGGTGCGCAGTCCACTTAGCGGTGTCTAGCACCCCTAGTGAAGCCGAGAACCACCCTAAAAAAATCTGCTTGATCGTACATTCTCTGCTTTTCGAACTATCGATTGGCGGAACTTCTACTGTTAGCGCGTGTCTATTTCTTGAAACGATTTAATTGATTTGTGAGCTCACGAGAAAAAGTAAGAATGCTTTAGGTATAAATATCATGGTTAAATATATAAACATGTCGATGATGTATATTATATCTTATTGGATTCTTCTGAGCCCAATATGGCAAAATATTAAGTCGAGACTTCAATATTGGGCGAGACCGAAGGTCGAGCCTAATATTGAAGTCGAGACTTAATATTTTGCCATATTGGGCGAAGATGAATCCAATAGGAGTTTTATTATATCGAACAAAACAATTCTATAACTAAAATTGTCAATAAGCGATAAAGTAAATACAGCGAGACTAATACAGCGACAACATTAATACTACATATATCGGCGGCGAATTTGCTTAAATAACTAAAAAAAAAGTTAATAAACCTGTTTTTACAAATATGTGTGCATAAATAAACTCATTTCCATGTATGTTTAAAGGAAATTTGACCTAATTTTAACGAAAAAAATAATATTACTAACTTCTAGGCTGTTGCAAACAAATAAATTTCGCGAAGACAAGTTTTCCCGCGCTTTTATAATTTTAAACAAAACTGGTAGAAAAAACTGTATTAATGTCCCAAATTCTTTTCATTATTCTGCCATATCGTTTGTCGTATGTTTGACATTGACAAAACATCTGAAAAGGGTTGAAAAACCATGAAAAAAGCCACAATTCACAACTGTCCAATAGGTTCCTGTCCAATATCGTAAAATATTGGATCGGCACGTGACCCTCTCAACGATTACTGATAGGTTAAGTGCGCGTGAGTGTATAATAAAGTCTATTAAATGGTTCTCGAAGTGTATATTGGCAGCGTTCGCTTGAAGTTTTTGCTTTAAGGCCAATTTACACTCGTTGCCCCTGACTTATTTCAGTACATCAAAATCCTCCCGCCTTAAATCTTGTCCCGGCAAAACGGTATCATGTAAACAGCCCCAAAATTTTACCATGCAGCATGTTGACTGTTTTATTGTAAATATTTAAAATACCTATACTTATAAAGGACTGTTGCAAGGAATATTATACTGTTACCATGCTGCAACAATGTAACTGAAATTTACCCTTTGCATGTGCAGTTCATTTCTTCCATGATCAATCAATTTTTGCGAATGACTTTGTTTTGTATCCTTTTGTCATGTGTATACGCAAATAATTATATGCACGGTAAGAAACAATGTATTTTCGGCATCTCGTCAAACCAGGCACTCGACCATACTGCATGTACAAATATTAATAACTGGGAAAATTTCAAAAGATTTGTGGACAATGATGTCGGTGAACTAAGATCTCAGCATGAGATCCGAGCTCATTATACTTTGAAGTTTGCCAGGTTTCCAAACAACTGTATTTCTTCCTTAATTCATTCGTTCATTTGCACAGGGGCGCCGGAGCCACGGGGGCAGCGGGGGCAACCGCCCCCGTTGCCCACACAGTGCGGTGGCAGCACGGGGGCAACAGGTTGCCCTTTGCAATTGTACTGGAACAGCACACGAAATTCATGCATTATTCACAGGAATTGGAATTTATAACTATTTTTAAGCAATGTTTAAGCAATCTTTGCTTAAATTTTAACCAGTTGTAGTAAAATTAATGCTAAATTAGGCAATATACGTACGTTTACTGATTTTATTTTACGCCCTTAGCACGGTGCAACGAATAAAATTGTTCAAAATTAATGTCGAAGTTTTTCGACTCATAATAGCCACAAGTAATCGAGTATCCATACAGTAACGTTTTAACAAATATTGCCACCCAGAAAAATTATGGCTGAGAAGCAAGTGCCCTTTTAAAATGACTGCCCCCGCCGCTTCACATTGCGACTGGCGCGTCCCTGCATTTACAGTGAAAATATATCATTGAAACCAGGGGCGGCGTTAGGCCTTCTTAAATGGCGTGTGGGGGGGGGGGAGTGAGGTATAGTTTTGCCAAGTCATCAGTCATGTCAGTCATTAGCTTGGTTTGTATTACTAAACTTTGGTTAACATATACGCGGATTGCGCAAAAGTCTGAAAAAAGTTACAGATCTTGTCGACTATATACTTGACTGTTCCTAACTATACACAGAGTTCGAAGCGGTCCAGGATCTAGCCTTAGCTTTCCTCCGTTCTGGCGAAGATTTCAAATGAGGCTACATCAACGACCGAAACTGATCCTAACCACACACAACAACTGTTTCCGCCCATTATCCTATCAAACGTTTCCTATCAAAAACCAACTCATCTGCATTTATATATAGGTTAATCGGGTTGCTTTGAATTTTTAAATTACCAACTACGACTCGATAGAGCACATTTTCGAGATATCTATTCACCTAACTTTTTGAAATATTAAGTTTTATATATAAATTCACGTTTGGTTCTAATTCAGATAATTCAATTCGATAATTCGGCCCATACCCAAACAGTCTAATTTTTGCCGAAAGAATGCAATAATTTGCAGACCCGCTTATGAATGGGGAGGGGGTGTTCCACCCCCTACACCCCCTCTAGCGCCGCCCCTAATTGAACCTCATTACCATTACGAAATCGGTTTTGTTAAGAAGGGTCCTTGATTTGGCATAATGTTTCTCATTTGATTGGTATACCATTTAAAAAAGTTCTGCAGGATATATACGCCTTTTCGGCGTTAATGTAATCAACAAATTGATTCACTATATAATAACTCCTCTGCCTATTTGCCAGCTTGCAGTTGGGTTATCCTATTCGTTACAGTAATTTAATTAACTCACTGCCAATGTAATTATTAAAACCTGCAGATGTAACTTTAAGCAAGTTACAAAAAATCGTGACTCATGGTAACGGTTACAACTATATATAGTTACACTTTTTTATGTGCAACTTTTACCGGTAACTAGTTCCTTTTTTGAGCACATAACTGTAACTATTTCCAAAAAAATAAGTAACATTTACAGCACTGACGTATTCCCATTGGGACTAGGCGATGGTTTGACAATTGTGTTTGGCACATTTCGCAAGACGGCATCTCGAACACCGAGTAGAAGAGGGGTGCGGATTATTGATCTTAGAGAGCCGACTAGGTAAACAATATTTTCTTAAAATACCTTGGCACCATAAGTCTGAAAACACTGATTCACTTTAATTGCGCGGCAGCTTTGCGGTTGATCGCTTGACCATGCAGGATATAATACCTACTGTAATACCTAAACAGACACGATAATTAATAAATGCTGTGCCGCTATTTTTGTACGAGTGGACTAAACATTATAAAAGACCGGTTGTTGAATTGCATTTCCATCAGAATTTGTTTGCTGCTTAAACTGTGCACTTGTCCTGATTTTGAGACTGAAGACTCCGAAAACTACAAGTAAGTGCAATAATATGTGCAATATATATGCATGTATGTATACAGATTATACTTACAATTTTATTGGCGATGTTCTTGGTAATATGTTTTTCATTGGGATACGAGCTGGGTATCACCATGCAGCTGACGAGATTTTAGTTACGTTTTGTATTTGAATAATATTTACGATTATATATACCTGACCATTCGTACAATGCTTTGAACTTTCATCCGATCTAGATATGAAGCTATTGTTGGTTTGTTTGTGTGGAATAGTCCTATTGGTAAGTGACGTGGTGACATACATCACTCATGATTGTATTTTATATTTTATCAATCGGAATATACCTAGTAAACAACAAACTCATTCATCCAAATCACCTATTTCGATTAACCTATAAATATTCCCCTCCAACTCGACCACGCAGTCGCTCGTCACAGCTAACAAACTACCTGCAACTAACAAAGTAACAAACTGATGCGATTGATTTCATGGTTTTAACAATTTTTTCTAACATTGCAATTTAGGCGTTTTGCCAAGCGCAAGGTCTCGAATTCAAAAGAACTGCTGAGGTATGATATAAAAACAATAATATATTGCATGTTTCGTTTTATTTTTCTTAGCTCGTCCAATCAGATTCAGTTAGTTAAATATTTTAAAATGTCTCTTTTTCAAAAATATTTTCACAATGTCCTGCTGCGCATGATTATAGACCCTAAGTTCCATGAGGTTCACCTCTAGTTATTTTCTTTGCTGTGGGACTTGGAGGATGTCATAAGTCGATCACAATCATAAAGAACGGACAGGGACGTACCTAACGATATTTGGTTAGGGGGGGGGTTGAACTCAAAAACTTCGTTTTGGGAGCACTCTCAAAAAAATGTTTCAGGAAAGCAAAAAATTTTCCGGAAATTGTTAGCGGGGGAGGGGGGGGGGGGTCGTAGGGGTAGGTGGACGGCTTTTTGCCAAAAAAAACGTCGCAAAAGATTTTCCAATTATTTAACACGTTCCGCAATTTCAGCATTCCGGGCCCCTCTGAGGAAGTTGGGTACCCTTTCAGTGACGTTTCTTTGGGGCTGTTACATCCCCACACTCCACACTCCCAGTAGTTTCGGCCCTAAGAACGAAACCAATCTAGAAACAGTGTCATGAAAATAATATATATTTAGTTGCGCATATATGGCCAAATTTCTAATATTTTCTTTTTAATTTCTATTGTTTAAAAAGTAAATTTCCAGAATATCTTAAGGGTCGACCGAAAGAGTCAAGATTATAGACATATACTGTATAGACGGGTGTCTTTATTAATTATAATATGCAATAGTCATGAACACATTTTTATCAATTGCGTCCATGGGAAGCTGCAATCGACGCGGTATGTTTATTTCTTTTGTTTAAAATTTTTTAGACTGGAAATATTAACCGTTTTGAGACGACCGATTTGGAAAGCGATGATGAGACTCAGGTGAAACGATCGCCTTTTTGGTTTGGCAGACGGTGGAGATCGCGACGTGTGAGACCTACGAAGCGACCTATTCCGTGGTCTGCCGGTCCATGTAAGCCACCGTGACTATTTTATACTACGCCAAATTTTCTAGTTGTTCAAGAAAATTTAGATCATTGCCAGGTCTAACCAAACTAAGCACATCGTTTGAAAATAATTTATTTAATGAAGTGATGCATGGTGCCTAAAAGGCAAGAAAAAATAAAAGATTCTCATTCCTGCCAAGAAAATTTTTTATTAAGGAACAGTTCAGCCTTTTGATGGTTTTAAGGCGCATTATAACTCTTTTAACGAAAAAAACTACCTAGGAAAATCAACTAAGCTTAATTCAAAATCAGTGAACTCGATGTTTTTAACATTAGAAATGTTAAAAAATGTTAAAAACATTGAGTTCACTGATCTTGAATTATGCCAACCTCGTACGTACACAGAGTCTTTCCTTCTGACGAGGGCTGAAAAGACCCTGGTAGACGCTGGTCACGTGATCTGCCAAAATCTAGCAGACTTTTAATTAGCAATCCAAGATGAGGTCAATAAATATTTGAAATTTGGATGATTTTTATAGTTTAATTTATAATTTGCATTTTGCAGATTGTCGTAAAGGAATCCAAGATAGATAATGCAAAATCTGCTAGATTTTAGCAGTGACCAGCGTTTACCAGAGTATTTTTTCCCAAGAGGAAAGATCCTGGGGCGAGGTTGAAATTATGCTTATATAATTGACTTTCTTAATTAGTTTTTTCAATTAAAAACCATGATTCAAAAGGCTGAACTGTGACCTTAAGCGAACAATTTTGATACTGCGAAATGATTTTCTACCATTTTCAAATTGAGAATGAAATTTTTCTAGCAGTGGTGTAGTGGGTGGGGGGGGGGGGGGGCTCAGTGGGGCTGAGCCCCTCTTGTTAAAATTTCATGTTGACTTGGGGGGTTGAGCCCCCTTCCCCAATATTTTTTGCACGTTGCATAATCGTAACAACAAACGAGAATGTTCTCTAGAATTGCATTCATTTTCATTCATCATTTAACACGATAATATTTTGTGTAATCTTTACTCAGTAATGACGTTGTTCATGCGCCATAGCAAAAGTACCGATCCTGTTTTCTCTGATTTAAACTCTGTCCAGAGCATTTTCACTTGAGTGTTTTGAGTTTTGTTGATTTTATATAGAGGAGGCTACAGCAGCTATTAAAGAGCTTTCCCGAAGATATTTCAAAATATATGTTACAGTTAATAAATATTAGGCTGTTAGCAATTATGGAAGTCGCAATTGTTTTTAATGAGAATAATTTGGAATGTTTGTCCCACAATTACTAAAATAAACCCGAACAAAATTAGAATTTCCAAAATATCATATTGTCTCCCCCCCCCCTCGTTAATTCGTGACACTTTTGGAGAGCCCCCCTTGTTAATATTCCAGGACCATATCACTGTTTTCTAGCTAATTATAGAAGAAACTCTGAAAACTAAGTTTTTACTACTGGATGATTGCTTCATTATGCTAAAAGTTAGATTGTCTTCATCGTGTACAAGCCTGTATAAACATGGACAGAAAGATTGGAAGAAAAACTTAGAAACGTTTCCTGACCATCTCATGATTGACGATGGTGGAAATCAAAACGTTTAGTGATTTTAAAAATTATTTATTTATTTTCAAAATAACTATATCGATGCGCAAGGGCCAAACTTTGGTATTACAACTGCGTGGAGCTAGGGGTGTTTCTTTTGCAAAGGTGTAGCTCAATTCCATCGTTCAATATTTTCAAAATGCCTTTCGATGAGGGGATGGGAGTCTCCCAATCATAAAAGTTCCTGATAAAAATGTTTGTTCCTGTTTAAAAAACCTTTAAAAAACGTCATTCGTTTACTACAATATATTTTTTCTAACGCAAGAATAATGAAATCGTCCGGTTATTTCAACATTGGCTGAACGAAATCGTATTGATTTGACCCAAAATATGACGTCACCCCCTCCACACCCCTCCGGTAGTTTTGCCCCAGCCAACGTCATATCTATAGGTTTACCACAGAGGGGCAGGGGCAGAATATTGAAAACTACGAGAATATATATTCAGGTTATTTTACAACAATCCTCCATAAAAAGTCGAGCAAACTTTCAACTGCGCCCCCCCCCCCGCCCTCCCCCGGAAAGCATCAGCTCTGTACGCCAATGCTGGTATCTGCCAACGTTCTAAAAGTTACACCCTGATGACACTTTTTGTTACAAGTTGCCAACTGGTAGTTTCCTAAATCTTAAACTTTGGTAAACAAAACTGTATATTTTGCCACCTCTGATGTTGGTTTAATAGGAAAAAATTTGAGAATTTTAAAATTTTGCCCATTAAGGTAATTCCGCAGTAATTGTTCCCGAAATGAGAATGTGCTGAAACTTCCCAGGCATGGAGTTTATGATATACTTAAGTAAAATCACAAAAAAAGTCGGGGTCACCGAATTCGTTAAGAAGATATGACAATCACAATATACAACCTTTACCCAATATGGCGCCATCCTGACGCTCATTACTCACAACAGCCCGACATTTATTGACGTTTTTAGCGCGGATTTTGCTTTAGTAAACCTATCTTGTAATTATTTTTGAAAAATTATTGTGTTTTGAGCAAAATGAAACTACTAACGTGTACAATTCTGATCCACAAATGTCTTTTCCACATTTCTTTACATATCTTTCTTTGAGAACATGCATTGATAAAGCATTTTTTTTCAAGATCCAGAAATGATTTTTCTTTTAATTTCGGATATGAAATGTAAAATGCATTAAAGAAATAAATTATCAGTTAAAAAACGGGGGTCACCGATCTTTTTAGGGAATTGTGGCATTAAAACGTGAAATACAAGTAAATAAATATACTACAGACACAGGGAACCCTAGCTACACTTTTGTATGCCTTTTTTGAAAACATTGATTTTAACGTAATTCTTTGCACGAATGTAACTAAATATGTTTTGAAGTAACATAAAATTGTCATAAAATGATATTTTTTAAGGGTACGTATAATGGATGAAATTATAAGTTATAAGATGTGCGCAGTAAACATGTGCAATGCAAAACTGTGTTGACAAAAATGCAAAGTTTTCAGCTATGTAAAGTCAAAATCAGTGTTGCCAGCATATATAGTCTTGTTCATTAATGCATACAGGTATGCTCTAATGCCAGTTGTCAGCTTGTAACAGAAAATGAGATAAACAAAATTTCAATTGGTGCACATTTTTAATTCATTACAAGTTTTGGCCGGCCATCTACCACGTTGACTCTGCAACTATATAAAACTAAAAACTTTTTTATTTCTGTTTAGGCCAAAGTGGAAACGTCAAATCAAAATATTGCCAAAACGCTGCAAAGAACTGTTTTGGAACAGGCCAGGTTACAAACGTTCAATTTATCCGTTCATTTAAGACAGTACCAAAGGTGATGATTGGTTTCACCCTTGTCGACACAAACAAAGATCAGAATGTGCGTGTTCGTGCTTCAGTTGAAGGCGTAACCCAGAATGGATTCAACATTAGATTCAATCCATGGGATAAATCTATCACTTATCAACTTGGTGTCAATTGGATGGCATGTCCATGAACATGAGCAGGAACAACACGTGAACGATAATTAAACCTCAATCCTATTCAGCACCACTTTAATTAATAATGTATTGTTGTATTTAGAGCATGTAAATTTGAAACTTTGCAGTTGTAATTTGCAGTTGCAAGTTGTAGTTTGAAACTTTGATCACGAATACACTTGTTCACGCGACATTCGATGTTACAGAGTTATTTTGTTTTGTTTTGTTTTGCAGTATTAAAAAACCATCGCCTCACAGTGGAACGGCGGTCAATGTCGAAAAGACCTGTGCCTCCCAAAAAAATCCTGAATAGGCCGTTTGCTGTGGCCTTGAAAAGTGCCTAAAAAACGATTTCCGTAGTGCATGTCTTGGAACTGAAATATTTTTACGGGAATTAACACTGTCGAACACGCTGAGTTCAAATCCGAAAAGTTCCCGCTCCGTACACCTTGCGTTTTCTCACAAACTGCTATTTTATTTTCACTAATTTCACGACTTTTTCTTTGTTCAACGACACGGATGGATGATGACACACGAATGCATAACTCAAAATGACTCATTCCTAAGAACCAGTCTATACATTTGACAAAAGACCGTTTTGCTTGGATCATTTTGAGTTATGTAATTTTAAGCGCGTTGGACGTAAACAGCAAATCTTGTCTACAACTTTGGGAAGGTGCCGGTACCGCTTTCTAAAATTCTCAGTTTTGGCTCTATCTCTATAAAATCACAAGGACGTTAATGTTAAGTCTTTGGGCTATGTCGCTGGGCTAAGAAAGAATTCCTTGGCATGCGATCAAAATTTTTATACAGCGATGTAAAACGGTAATCTTATGTAATGGGTCAGCATTCAAATTTTCAACACTGTTTCTGAGACTTAATTCGGGAGGTTGGTGTTATTATGCGCGATAAGTAAATATTATCGGGAAAAGGGCTTCCATATACGTTGAAATCACCAAATACACAGCTCATGGACACATTTCTCTACTTCGTCGTAAGTTTACAGAGCAGATTTTATACTTTCGTACTGTTCTTTTTCTTTAAGGTGTACATTTATTCTTCCAGTTTAAGGTTTATTTATGATTGATCCTGTCGTATAAGTCTTCAACCAGCAACCCATCGACATGAATATTTCATGTTAGCGTTGTCTTTGCCGTTACGTTGGCTTTGCGTTACTGTTGTTTTAAATACCATGATTGCGCTAAACGAGCTATTTATCAGGCCACTGACATAGCCAAACGACTTAGCATTAACGTTCTTGTGATTTTATAGAGATATCGCTAGAACTGTGTATTAGTCTAGGACCTGTATATGAGTTTGTATGCATTTCATTTAGGACAGATAATCTCAACTGTTTTAGGGCAAGTTGACCATGATGGTCAACATGGTAACGCTGCCCGAACCCCAATCCGGGACGAAACGTCCGAAACTGACCACACCCAAAAACGACGCTTTCGCCATACTGCTATCTACCAAACCATAAAAGCTTTGGCTATTCTGAGGTGCTTATATGGTTCAGAGATGGTACCTTTGGGGGTGGTCATTGGTAAGTGTGAAATGCCTAGCACTAATATTTCACAAGAAAATGGCCATGCAATAATCGATCATAGTTAAACGTCAATTTGTGGCTTGCAAATTCAGATAAACAGCAGTGGACTTACATTACCTTTTCCCCTAAATCGTTTTGATAGAAATATAAATGGTACTTATTTAAATATATTATCACTGGTTTGGAGTAAAATAGTTAATATTTTCTGACCAAAATAATAATTCGAAATGTGCCTACCTCCTGCAAATCGACGTATTTAGCCAAGTTCTCCACTTTACTCCGCTGTTTATCGGCGATCTCGTCGACATCCTACAAAAAATGTAAATCATCTCAGATATAATGGCATCATGAACATTTTAAACAAGTTTCAACTTGGCTTCAAGTAGATCGTACCTGTTTAACCATCGACAAGGTAAATTCACAACTTTGTCCAAATTCGGCGCCATTTTGTCATCCCATATCGCTTGTTAACAATTCAGCCTTGTTACTCTTCCATCCAAGCCATTTCCATTCCACTAATAATAAATGTAACCCTTTATAACAGGAGGAAACTAAAAAATCTAAACAAAATATAAGAAATACGCCATTTTATCACCATGTAAAATTTTGCTCACGAGTCTTTCAAAACATTCCGTACAAATCTCGCGTGGTTTAGCAACAGGGACGTGACAGGGGGGTAGAGACTTGAAAAATGAAAGGAAAGCCCACACAGTATGGTAAAACCAACAATCAACATTTAATTTGTATGACTTTTTCATATTAATAAATAATAAATGTATATATTTGTCACTACAAGAAATAAAACAAACATTTGTATGATTGTATTTAGCTTTTAGTCTATTTCACGCAGCCTTCTTCTATCTTCGTGAAATAATTCACCCCCTCCTGTCACGTCCCTGTTACTTTGTCACGCGATATTTGTATGGAATGTTTTGAAAGACTCGTGAGCGAAATTTTACAGGGTGATAAAATGGCGAATTTTTTATGTTTTGTTTAGATTTATTAGTTTCCTCCTGTTATAAAGGGTTAAATTTATTATTAGTGGAATGGAAATGGCTTGGATGGAAGAGTAACAAGGCTGAATTGTTAACAAGCGACATGGGATGACAAAATGGCGCCGAATTTGGACAAAGTTGTGGATTTACCTTGTCGATGGTTAAACAGGTATGATCTACTTGAAACCAAGTTGAAACTTGTTTAAAATGTTCTTGATACCATTATGTCTGAGATGAT
>CACRXK020006664.1:13618-24682 GCA_902702795.2 Paramuricea clavata | reverse complement strand
TTTCTAAAACATTGGAACGGTATTAGTCTTTTTCTTGAGTCCGAACAGACGCCATCGCCAACACTTCAACTGTATACCGACGCAGCTGGTTCCATAGGTTTCGGTGGTTATTTAGCAGGGCAATGGTTCCAAGGCCTTTGGCTGCCGGAACAAAATATCAACCAAAAAACCGGTCTTTCGATTGCATGGCAAGAACTTTATCCAATTTATCTTGCCTGCTGTCTCTGGGGATCCCAGTGGACATCTAAACGCATTGTGTTTTTCTGTGACAACGAGTCCATCGTTCAAGTTCTTAATCAAAAAACCTCGAAAAGTCCGAAGATAATGGATTTACTGCGACCAATTGTCCTTTGTACGCTAACAAATAATTTTACGTTTACCGCTAAACATGTGCGCGGAATCGATAATGGCATTGCTGACTCGCTCTCTCGTTTTCAGATGGACCGCTTCAAGCAATTAGCACCGTTGGCCTCTCCTCTGCCTTGCGTCATCCCGTCATCAATGATTCAAACCTAAGAGACCGTGTCTATCAATTAATTCAACATTCTTGGGCGACCTCAACAAAACAAACATACGCAGCCGGTATTAAACGGTTTATTTCTTTTTGTCTCGAAAAAGGGATCGTGACACCTTGTTCACCTCTGCTGCCTGCGACTGAAATTACTTTACTTTACTTTGTTGGACATTTGTCCCAATCAGTTTCTTATGCAACTGTCAAAACGTATCTAGCCAGCGTGTCTTATCTGCACGTCATTTTCCAAGTGCCATTCAATATGGGGACCATGCAACTATTAGAAAAATGCCTAAAAGGTCTGAAATGCCTGAAGGGTGAAAAAAACGAGAGATCGTCGGCCCATCACTTTTAAAGAACTCGCATGTCTTCATCGTGCACTACGTCCCCAGTTTACAGATTCTATAGACAATGTGATGCTCTGGGCTGCCTTTACTTTAGCCTTTTTCGGCTTTCTGCGGTGCAGTGAGTTTACTTGTAATTCCCCGTTTGATCCTGAATACCACCTTTCAAGAACTGGCATTATTTTCTACCCGAACATTTTGAATGCAGAACAATTTGACGTCATCATCAAACGCTCAAAAACTGACCCATTTCGCCGTGGATGCCGTTTAACAATTGGATCATCGCTTAATGAATTCTGCCCTGTACGAGCAATGAAGAATTATTTACTCCAAACACCTTCCATCCCCGAAAGTCGACCTCTTTTTCAGTTTGAATCTGGAGCTCCACTCACCCGTGCAACACTAACTTCACATCTACGCAGTTTACTTCAGCAGCAAGGACTAGACGAAACCCTGTATGCTTCACATAGCTTCAGAATTGGAGCAGCTACAGCAGCTGGTTCAGCAGGACTCCCTACTTGGCTAATAAAGACTCTTGGACGCTGGTCCTCAGATTGTTATGAAAGGTATATAAGAACTCCGAGGGACGTTTTAGTGTCTGTAACATCAAAACTCATTGCAAATACAAACCAAAAGGTCTAAGTCCACTCTGTTAATTATTATATTTACTTTAGCTGTTAGTGGTATAGCTTGCATGGTTATGTGGATCCTTTTCGCGTACTTCATGGAGGGTTGGTCATTCATACCGCGATTTCATAATGCAAACAGATCCATTGAATTTGCGTTAACGGTCCACATGACCGGCTAATAATTATAAGCGTGTCGTAGCCGGACTTGGCCGCGTCGGCAATGAACTGAAACGGGTCTGTAACTAGTTTTTCCAAATAAAAACAACCACAAAAGTTTAAACGCTTAACGAATCTGCCTTACATTGACATGCTATAAACGCAAAGAAAAATTATTTAAAAAAAAAAAAAAAAAGTCTCGCTATTTCCTTGCCATGCAGTTTATTTTTATCCACCCATTTTTCACTTTATTGCCGACCCGGTTGACTTTGTGCTGCTTCCCGTGGCGGAAATGACAACCTATACTTCGTGTAGATTGTCATTAATGGCAGGGAAGTGCTGTCCGATGGACAACACTTCACCACGTGAAGCGCAATCACTGCTCATTCAGGTCGCACTGAAGACCTGAATGAGCAGTCCTAGAGACTCGATGTGGTCAGTCAGGTTATCAGTTGCGGCCCGGGGTAATGTGCCCTATACCAATAGTTGTTCACCAGTCCAACTAGGTCTCAATGTCGACGGCCTGACGGATCTGAACGGGGTTCGCCTGTTCCCCTGTTATCTAGAGGTCCGCCTGTTCCTCTAGAACAACCTACAGTTTTTGCGTGTATCCTCAGCCAGCTTTGAGTACCCTGGGTAATGTGCCCTATACCAATAGTTGTTCACCAGTCCAACTAGGTCTCAACTCGCTGAACGACATGCACAGAGTCAAGCATGCCCTCTGCAGTCTAGAGATTCGCCTGTTTCTCTAGATAAAACTTAGGTTAGCGAGAGCCTCTAGACAGTTCGGCCGGAACTGTTTTCGAGCACTTCTCTGCCCAAAATATATGCCACAAAAATGTGTTCCAAGTTATTGTTGTCTTGCTTAGTTGCCAGTTGTTCGATTTTAACTATCTGTCTCTTTTCCAACATATTCAACTTCATTAAATAATCAATTTAAGCAAAGCTATAAATTGCGGTTAATGGAGTAATATGTTCTAGAAGACTCCATTTGCCCGAGGGTGTTCTCTGTCTGCCAACACATCTGCGTCACAAAATCAATCCGTGCAAGGTACGTACAAGGTCCAAGTACCTTGGCAGAACAAGGGAACCGTTTTCTAGTCCTGTTAATATTACAAAATATCAGATAAAAATCGAACTTTGGCTACTAAGCATGTGAACAACTGATGCAAACTTGAGATTAACCAATCAGAAGTTATCCTGAAGGTTTTCCTTCACGTGCATACATACAATGCCCCCTTTTTGCGCAAGAACTTTTGATCGCAGTTTCGACGTGCTTTGTTCATTCTCAAGACTTTAGCCAGTGCGTTAACATCTCTGGCAAAATTTTTAGTTTATAATTCAAGGGATAAAAACCTTGGCAAAGAAGTGAAAATTTGGAAAAAAACCCACCCACCTCCCAATAATCATGTACACCAATCTGCGTCTCTACAATGGCGTGTTGTAAGGACTGTTAACTAGTAAAAATGGACATTCCTGTATATAGTTAGACATGTTACTCATAGATTTGTAACCCACTTGTGTAAAAAAAAAAAAAATGCAATAAATATTTAATTACTGGCAGGGAAGTGCTGTCCGATGGACAACACTTCACCACGTGAAGCGCAATCACTGCTCATTCAGGTCGCACTGAAGACCTGAATGAGCAGTCCTAGAGACTCGATGTGGTCAGTCAGGTTATCAGTTGCGGCCCGGGGTAATGTGCCCTATACCAATAGTTGTTCACCAGTCCAACTAGGTCTCAATGTCGACGGCCTGACGGATCTGAACGGGGGTTCGCCTGTTCCCCTGTTATCTAGAGGTCCGCCTGTTCCTCTAGAACAACCTACAGTTTTTGCGTGTATCCTCAGCCAGCTTTGAGTACCCTGGGTAATGTGCCCTATACCAATAGTTGTTCACCAGTCCAACTAGGTCTCAACTCGCTGAACGACATGCACAGAGTCAAGCATGCCCTCTGCAGTCTAGAGATTCGCCTGTTTCTCTAGATAAAACTTAGGTTAGCGAGAGCCTCTAGACAGTTCGGCCGGAACTGTTTTCGAGCACTTCTCTGCCCAAAATATATGCCACAAAATGTGTTTCAAGTTATTGTTGTCCTGCTTAGTGGCCAGTTGTTCGATTTTAACTATCTGTCTCTTTCCAACATATTCAACTTCATTAAAAGGCAGTTTAATAGTTTTATATTAAAGAACACTAACGATTTTAAAACGCTTTGCGAAGCGTTTGTGGTTGAACTTTACCTTAAATCGGGGCTTATATTACGTATAATAACATACCTAACATATATATGTTGGGAAATTAGTAATTTTGTGATTAAAAGTGATATTTATAAGCGATTTTTCATTTGTAAGAATATTCTTAAAAAATTATCGTGTTACCATGACAACTTAGATACTTCATGTTCGGAAAATACAATGGTTTTGTCTGCAAGACGAGGGTTTCTGCATGCATGTATTTTCTAGTACGTAATATAAGCTTCAATTTCAGGTTAGCCTGCGTGCAGGCCCAAGGGAACTGATAGTGGGCCTGCAACCATCACCCCATGTTTTCGATTTTCGCCGGCCGAACCGCCGGCTAAATTCCCATTGGCTAGCTGAGGCGATCAGTAATTAATTAACCTAGCCCGCGTGCAGGCCCAAGGGAACAGTGATTCATCACAAAGGCATAGACAAAGGCTCTCGATAAGCTTAAAATTTGAAAATTGATCCATTTTTTCGATTACAAATGGAACAAGAACAGACTGTTTATTGTTTACTTGAAGGAAGACATGTTTTTGCCGTTATGCCAATGGGGATTGCTTGTCGTGAGGTGTTGGAATAGCAAATTACGACTGGGGTAAACTATAGTAACCTTTACTTGAGTTTCATTAATTTCAAACAGACTTCAGTTGATACGTTATGTGTTCTCACTTCCTCAAGAAAATTATTTTTTGGTTGATGTTGAGATGCAGTTGCATGTAAGGACTGTAAGCCTATTCGAAACACTTTGCGATTTACAAGGCTTCGCAGAGAGAGCGAAACAGAAGGCGGTATTAAATTGCCGTTTGAAACGAAACGATCTGGACTCGGAACGCTCTCTTCTTTTGTAGAGTTCTTTACCAAATGAAATAAATTTCGTACTTTCCGCCGCCAACAAGAATTGCACACACGATCTGATAAGTGAGACAATTTATTTATAACAATGCCAATGGCGACAGCGAAACACACATAATATAAATCCTAATGTGGTCGCACGACTTCCCTCATGATTTGAAGTTTGAGACTGGTTTTCTGTTGAAATTCGTCCTAATTTGCCTGTTCCGATTTTAGTTGAAAATGAGCACTTACAAATTTGGCAATTACTGACTGCGTTGCTTGCTTTTTTGGAGTTAAAACGCAGCCATTTACACATTGTTTATTAGTGTTCTGAATAAGCAGAGAAAACCCCGCAACATTTTAATGCGAGTTTGTGTGTTAATATTTGGGTGCTGTCATTGGTTCTTTTTTGACAATTGACGCGCGAATGGGGCGTGTTATGAAAAGGGGCGTTTTACAAAATACCGGGCCTTGCTTACAGGCCCACTATCAGTTCCCTTGGGCCTGCACGCGGGCTATATATATATATATATATATATATATATATATATATATATATATATATATATATATATATATATATATATATATATATATATATATATATATATATATATATATTTATATGAATATATAGTAGCTAATATCAAGTCAATTATTTTTACGTAGAACGAAACAACAGTTATTTAGCTTTTCATTGATACACATTTTAAATCGTAATGATGGCCACATACTCGTCATATAAGAATTGCAGGTTGTTGGGAATTGCATGGAAAACGAAACATAGACAATTCCAAAGAGGGAATTAAAATCTAATGTTAAATTATCTAAAATGAGCTCAACTCGTCAATCTTCTCGTCTTAGTGAGACAATAATTTAATAAGGTTGTATAATATACATGGTTCAATTAACCTCTGAGGAGAGAACATTCGTAATCAAAACGTAATAGCTTACAGTATGGTCGCATTGTTTTTCGACTGACTAACTTTGCATATGTTAATTATGCATGACTAACTTTGCATATATATATATATATATATATATATATATATATATATATATATATATATATATATATATATATATATATATATATATATATATATATATATATATATATATATATATATAAATATATAAATATATAAATATATAAATATATAAATATATAAATATATAAATATATAAGTATATAAATATATAAATATATAAATATATAAATATATAAATATATAAATATATAGAAATACAGAAATACAGAAATATACAGAAATATACAGAAATATACATCAATATACATCAATATACATCAATATACAGAAATATACAGAAATATACAGAAATATACAGAAATATACCCAGCAGGCAAAATGACGTTTATCCAACGTTGAATCAACGTTGGAAATGACCTTCCAGACGTTGGATAGACGTTGAAAAAGGGTTGACTATGCAAATTGGATCGACGTTACTGTTTCGACGTTGAAACAACGTTGAAATTAGGTTGCCAATCTCGTCAACCATAATTCAATGTTGAATCCACGTTAGAATAACGTTGAGATTGGTTCACAAATCGACGTCGTACATTTAACCATGAATGAACGTTAATTTAACGTCTGTTGGCTGCTGTTGAACCAATGTTTGTAAAACAACGTCAGAGCAACGTAGATATTAGGTTGTCGACGTCGCAACTTTTTTCTACCAAATTTCAACGTTGAAACAACGTCGTGTGCCCGGTGGGAACTTGGTTCGCATAGTACTGTTTGATTTCCGAAAAGCACTTGATCTGCTTGATCATAATCAATTGATTCTTAAATTGAAATCCCTCGACGTTTCACCTCAAATAGCTAATTGGATTATCGATTTCCCAATTAATCGGAAGCAAAGGGTTAGATTAAACAATGGTAGTTTCTCCGACTGGAGTAACGTTCGCTCAGGGGTACCACAAGGAACAAAGCTCGGCCCGTGGCTGTACATTTTAATGACCAACGACTTAACTACACCAACAACAACATCTTGTGAAAGTCTATGGAAATATGTGGACGACACAACCTTGTCTGAAACAATTTCTAAAAAAGATCAAAGTCGTATCCAGGAATCAGTTGACGCAGTACAAGCGTGGGCAATTTCGAATATGGCTGAATTAAATGAGGAGAAGTGCAAAGAATTAAGAATCGATTTCTCACGAGAACCAACTGAAGATACCTCTCTCCATCCTATTTTCATTAACCACAAAGAAATCGAAGTTGTTAGTTATGCAAAAACCATTGGTCTTACCGTCAACAATGACTTTAAATGGAAAATGCATATCGATAACATTATATCAAAAGCTAGCAAACGTTTACATTTAATAACACAATTAAAAAGAGCGCAAGTTCCTGTCAAAGATTTGATCCAAGTATATTGCGCCTGTATTCGTTCGACGCTAGAATATGCTTCGCCTGATTTCCACAACTCCCTACCGCAGTACCTGAGTTCAGATATCGAAAGGATCCAAAGACGGTGTTTAAGAAGGATATTTCCTGAAAGCTCTTATGAAGAGACGCTCGACTTAGCCAATCTAGAACCCTTATACGAAACAGAAGAGAAGCATCATGTAAAACACTTTTCCTTCAAGCACACTTGGACACCAAGCATAAACTACATCAAATGATCCCAGAGGAAAACGGGTGTACATATCCCTTAAGGAAATGTCATAAATTTCTAGTCTCTAAGTTTCGAACAGAGCGTTTTAAGAACTCCTTCACTATATCTAATAGTATAAGTGTATAAATTCTTAACTTTATTTCGTGTCAATTATAGCCTATAGTTTTTATTGTAAATATAGTTAGTTCTTTGTATGAAATAATTCAATTGTAAATACTAGTAAGCAATTCAGTTATATCAACTGTAATTTACGCTTTGATTTAATTCTATCTATCTATCGATCTATCTTAATTTTGTATTTTGCAGTTGTCGTTCTCGGAAAAATTGCAAACCATTTTATTTTGGGCAACACTTGTCGAAAATTGGAAGACGTGTTTCGTTTTAGTATCTCATTGCCACAAATTCAAATTTGCTGTGAACGTATTCTTCATGTTTTCATGAATATGTTTGAATTCCTTGGTCATGCTCAGTTTCTGGAGATGTTATTTCATGATAATGATTCTTCCTGTGTCCCGTAGCTTATCGCGATGCTATAGCCGGCAGGAAAGTTCGATGTAAATGTTAGATAAAGATGAACACTTTTCGGTGTAAATATTAAAAGAAAGATAAGTATCTTTAATAGGCATGCAAATAAAGTTTAGTAATGACTAATGTATGCTTTGGACTGAATACTAAAATGCATTTATATTTATTTAATTTTGTTTTCTGTAGTTGCCGCTCTCGGCAAAATTTCAAACCATCTTATTTTCGGCAACTATTGTCGAAAATTGGGAGGAGTGTTTCGTTTTAGTATCTCATTGCCACAAATTGAATACAGGTGTAGCCACCTTGTCTGAGCGCTGAATGCGATAGTCGTTTCAACCGTTGCGTTAGACCGCCGTAATTGCTCATGTATCTGAAGCTTAAAACACAACTGCGTTAATGTTATGCTTTATTCTTCAGAAAAAGTCGCTTGAAGATGGAGTCGAGTTATTCTATCAACCTGATATTCATATTTGCATTGAGCGTATTCTTCTTTTTCTCAGGAATATGTTTAAATTCCTTGGTCATACTCAGTATTTGGAGATCCGTACAACTTCGAAAGAAATTATGTTATTTCATGATAATGGTTTTGTCCTGTTGCGATTTGCTCGCGGTTATGACAAATAGTCCATTGGTGGCCCTTATCGTGCCGCTATGGTTGACGGGCAAGTTGGACGTAAATGCTAGATGGGCTCATATTTCCTTAAACGCGACAAGTATGTTCCCTGCATTTTCATTATACGCTCTTTTGGTGATGAATTTCGAACGATTTTTGGCGACATCTTATCCTATCTTTCATCGAACATCGGTAACGAAGGGAAGACTTTTAACTCTTCTTGCAATGGTGATCATCGTCGAAGCAATTTTGAGAGCAATGTCTGTAAACGACTTTCTCATTTCCTATCAAGTGCATGGTGTAATTTTTTGTATTCTCTTCATCCCTACAATGTTTTTTATTAACTACAAACTGTTCCTAGTCGTCAGGAGAAGTCACAATGAAAAAGACGTTTTCTTTGAAAAATATTTCTAGTTGCTTGCTAGCAGTCGCTTGTGTTGTGGTGTTATCCATTCCAATCAGCGTATACATTGGACTGCCAGGTGATCTCGTGTTCGTATTTTAGCCAATCAGCGCTCAGAAAGGGTTGTCCGAATAGAAATCCATTTTGATGTATTCAGTCAATCATATCTTTCGTTATTCTTTATGAAACTAGTTGAAATTTTGTAATTATGTTTGCTTATGAGAACTATAGCTCTGACAAAAATATGGAATCGAAATAAAGTATATTACAGGAGATATTCAGTTGTTTTAATCATAAAATGGATTTCTATTTGACAACTAGTGCCAGTACTTTTCCGCGTATCAAGATCACCTGGTGAGAATAAGCTCGACAGAAACAACGTATATCTTGAATAATGCAAACCTTGCAGCACTGTGGGGCAAAACCACAGCCTTGATGAATTGTACATTTAACTGTTTAATCTTTTACTGGAAAAACAAGGTGTTACGTACCGAAGGATTGAAAGTTCTGAAAAGCCTGAAAATATGTCGACCGGTTGAATTCTAACTGCTCTAATAACCCTGCTTCAAAAAACTTAACTTCGAAAGGAAACTCCTTTTTTTTTCAGGATTTTAATTATTTCCTTATACTGTTTTCTGATGGCTTATTCAACAATATCTTGGTCATAGTAAATGTGAACGCAACGAACTATAGACTTATGTGCAGGTTGTGTTAAAAACAGATGGCTACTTTTGGCATGTTATTTGGCGTTAAATATTCCGTATATAGATTTAATTTTTCCATTGTAACAAAGATTAGGCCTTTAGTTATCGAATGAGACCTTTTTTTGTATCGTTATGTTAAAAACTGATCAAACACGATCGATTTATATTGGCCGTTTTCCCTGCCATCGCGTTAAAACTGGAAACGCGTCAAAATTCAAAACAAAAATAAGGAATAGCTATCAAAAGCATAATCAAAATAGGAATTATCTATAGTCTTGGTAATTAAAGACAATTTAACTCGCGATGAACAACGACGTTTGGAGAGAAGTGCACGTACACAATGCCTGTAATTTCAAGTCGTTCGTTTTGGCCATTTTTACTCGCAATGAGATATCATCAAATGATTTTGGGAAATATATTTTGTCGAGTGTTTCAAGACAAAGGCTAAACAGTCGAACATGTATATATCGACCACCTGCTGGACTTTGTGGCAATCTTGGAGCATTACTGAAACATTTATAAGTAGATTTAGAAAGCTGTATACATTGTACAATTACTTTGTTATTATAAGTTGACTTAAAATAAGATAGAGACATCTTGTTTTAATGTGAAAATCGAAAGCTAGATGAAAGTTTGTATTTCTAAGTGTTTCGTAAAATATTAAATTATTAAATATTAGATTTAAACTTACCACATCAAAACACAAAAGGCGATCGCCTTCAAAGTTTGAATTCCCATTAACACTGTCCACAACGGACTTTTTCTTCATCTCATTGGCGATTTCGATCTCCACACTCGGCGATTTCACTTTCCTCCAATGAAAACGACGTAAGTTCCTTAACCCCCAGCACAAAACCTAAACAAATAGAAATTACGTCTCAAGGATTTCATGTTGATCTAAGCCGCAACACAACAGGGAGCTTGGGATGTGCTTAATCTCATATATACTCGTTCGTGACGAATAGTTTCTTATGTTCTACTTTAGAATTTGGTACCAATTATTTGGCTTTAGACCACTGCACTCAACCGCAGAAGCTTTGCTAATTCATATCACTAATGAATGGCATTCAAATAAGGATATAGTGATATGCTTAAGGTTACAGAACACCTTTGAGTGTTAATTTTGCCTAAAATTTTTTTATTGGTTTCCATGAAAGCATTAGACTAGTTGTACTATCTGACCAAGTTTGGACGAAAAATGTTGAAACTCGCAGAGTTATTTAATAAAATACATTTCGCTTGCAATCAGAAAAACATTGAAAATGTAATATTCAAATTCAATTTTCTCCCGAAGAATTTTACGGCAATTACTGATTTTTAAACGAGTTGTGCTCCTGCGGGTTTTAACGAATTTTTCTCAAATTTTCACAGGACATAGCTAAAGACGTCGGTTTCAAAATTGTGTTCGGCTTTGTTCTAATTTTGGATATTTTAATAATAAGGAGCATTTCACACAAACGATTCA
>CACRXK020006664.1:0-13598 GCA_902702795.2 Paramuricea clavata | reverse complement strand
AGAGAATCTAGTACCCCCCCCCCCCCAATACCCTACATTTGGATAACAGATAACAATTAGAATTTGCAAAACAATTAAGGCAAGACAAGCTTTCAATTACCACAAAAACAGAGTCACTGGAAAAGGGTAATCAGTATGCAGAATCTGCAAATACAGACATTATGAATGATAACACGTGTATATGGCAAAATATAAACAACACAGAAATCTCTGTTGAAAGGAATTAGTTTTTGTTTAAGGTTACAGAACACCTTTGAGTGTTAATTTTGCCTAAAATCTTTTTATTGGTTTCCATAAAAGCAAAAGACTAGTTCTACTATCTGACCAAGTTTGGACGAAAAATGTTGAAAACTCGCAGAGTTATTTAATAAAATACATTTCGCTTGCAATAAGAAAAACAGTGAAAATGTAATATTCAAATTCAATTTTCTCCCGAAGAATTTTACGGCAATTACTGATTTTTAAACGAGTTGTGCTCCTGCGGGTTTTAACGAATTTCTCTCAAATTTTCACAGGACATAGCTAAAGACGTCAGTTTCAAAATTGTGTTCGACTTTGTTCTAATTTTGGATATTTTAATAATAAGGAGCAATTCACACAAACGATTCAGAAATATATTGCAGTCGTCAAAGAAATCGCCATATCAGCGGAATGACGAAATAAACAAAAATTTCCGAACACAATTTTTTAGAACAACTATTTTACTGTATAAAATGATATTTTCATAAATATATCTTAAAACCAGCAGGAACATAACTCAAAAGCGTAAAGGTACCGCGACTTAAGATTTTCCTGAATAATTCTTACATTATTTTATTGTTTGTCAATTTTACAACTTTATCATATTTTGCATGCACTGGCTAACATTTGGTGAAAATATATTGAAATCGGCCACAAAACGCCAAAAAACGCCAAAAGGGTGTCCTGTAACCTTAATATTGCAGCTTTGTTGATAGGTATGCAACAACCTGAATAATACAAAGCGAAATTTGATGTTTCAAGCGAAGGCCCTTCGTATCGGGAAGTATGTAGACGTCGTTTTATTTCCTCGTGTTTAACTGGTATGTAATGTTTAACTGCATGTCAAACAACATATATCGCCAGTGTGGTAGCTTAGAAATTTTCAAGCACCCTTATAAATCTCCTATAAAATTGCTAGCCATTATACGTTTCCCAAGAGGATGCGCCTTGGACATAGTGTTCTGCATTTCTGGTATTGTGTCCAGTGTTTGTATTATATCTATGGTATATAACTAGATGCAAGACAAATTAAAGGGCATATGACTCGAAAATCGACGGTGTTAGTTTTTTGTCTAAGGGACCGATCATTATTTAGGGCGGGGGGGGGGGGGGGGGGGGCACCGAAGAGAAAAGGGTTGGGTGAACTAAATTTTGAGTAAGTAAAATGTTGGGTAAATAAACAACAAAACAACTCAAGGGTTGGGTAATAAAAAGTTATTGTCATTTCCAAAGCATGACTCGCTCAAATATTGGAGACTGAAAAGCAGTGTTAACAGTCATCCCCGAGCCGACGGCGCGAAGCGCCGTGCGAGGGTACTAATTCCCCCCGGGCTATTTACACCCGGGGAAACGAAAGCATTAGCGGAGTCTAAAGTTCATCAAATATCGCGGGCGTGGGTGACCAACGATGGGTGGTCATCCTCACTGATCTCAAAAATATGGCGGACTGTCATGAATAGCGGACACTGATTGGTCCAATTTAAATTTTGCATTATAACGACTGGCACGACTGCATCACGACAGCGAAATAGCAAACATTTCTTGATTTGGTGATTGATAAATTTCTTGCAAATATATTTCATTTTTACTCGCATTTTTGCAAGATTTTGTAAATTTCAAAAGCTCTCTCAAAATGAAACTGCGAAAGAATCGCTAAAAGAAGGGAGCCGACGTTAACGAAGGTAAGTTTGTTTTAAATATTGATTTTATAATGGCTTTAAAACCCGACGGCCTTTGCGTATATGAAACAACTAAACAAACAGCATATAATTTTAGTGTATCTTTAATATTGATTCCTTTTTTTAATATGATATTGAATTTCTAAATAAAAAAGAAAGCACTGAGTTATTTGCAAGCGAGAATTTGAAATCATTTTATTGCAAACTCAAAGTTTATCGATAAAGCCATTTTAAAAGGCAGTTTAGTTTTATAAAGAAAACTAGTGACTTTAAAACGTGTTGCGAAGCGTTTGTGGTCGAATTTTGCCTTAAATTGAGGCTTATATTACGTATAATAACATACCTAACATATATTTATGTTGGGAAATTAATAATTTTGTAATTAAAAGTGATATTTTTAGGCGATTTTTCATTTGTAAGAATATTCTTAAAGAATTATCGTGTTACCATGACAACTACTTTGGAACTTCAGGTTCGGAAAATACAATGGTTTTGTCAGCAAGGCGAGGGTTTCTGCATGCATGTATTTTCTAGTATGTCAATACAATGTGAATCAATCAGAGTCACTTTCGTGGTCATTTTCCGACTTGTTGAGAGACAAATGGTGTCTCCAAAGAAAGTACATGTGCAGACAACATGAAACTTTAGACTGCAGAAAATTGCACAATCCCTTATCAAACTCGTGTCACACAGTCACAGAAGTGGTAAAGGACATGTGTGACAACTGAACGGTATCCTTTTGTAAAGGTTTTGGCCTGGGGTGGGTATTTATTTATTAATTGATATCTGAGATTGGGTAATCAAATTTTTGACTTTTTAATGGTAACATTTCTCTTCGGAGCCACCCCCTACAATAAATAATGACCCGTCCCTAATGTGAAAGATAATTGAAAACTGTAGAGTAACTTCTTCGAAAAATTTTTGCTTTCTTGCTTCGTTTTGAAGATATTTCATTTTGTATGATATGCAAAGGACCAACTTCCTACGTCACATATGCATAATGATTTAGCCCTAAAAGCTGTATATCTTTAATACGACTATCAGTAGAAAACCTACATGGGTGTTGTTGTGGACAAATCTCGTTCTCATCATTCGTTTTGAGGAATTTATTTGACTGTGGCAAAATTATATTACCTTTTTAAAGTAAGTCATTATGCATGTGTGACGTAGAAAGTTGGTCCTTTGCATATCATACAAAATGAAATATCTCCAAAACGAAGTAAGGAAACTAAAATCTGTCAAAGAAGTTATTTATGCTACAGTTTTCAATGATCTTTCAAATTAGACTAAAAATTACACCGTCAATTTTCGGTTCATATGTCCTCTAAGATAAATTGATAGCATGCGTCGTTTATACCTCCACTGCTGTTCGTTGTGTTCTCGGGCGAATACCACGAGGGATTGGTAACCATCCATTAACATCTGCATCTGGTAGAGTAGGCGCTACATTATCTATATTATCTTCATCCTAAATAATAAATAATAAATATTTAGTATTTATTATAATTTCAGTATTGAAAAATGGCTTTGAGCATTCTGATTGGCTCCCTCAGCAGTAAGTCTGAGGCAATAGTTGCTCACACTGCTCTTAGCAGTAATTATTGCTTTCCCAAAAAAATGGCTGAAATCAGACGGAATGAAAATTATTATGCAAATTTATTCATAAAAGAAACACGTGTATTAGTTGTATTTATAAATAAAACTTTTTCAATACTGAAATTATACTAAAACAATTATTAATTAGTCGCCTCATGCTCGGTGATTACAAGGCCATATTCATTCACCTTCGCCTCAGTGAATATATAGGCTTGTAATGACCTCGCCTTCCGCGACCAATTGTTAAATAGACAATTTTTATATAGACAGCTATACCGGATGCAAGCTATTCTGTAATCTGATTGGCTGTCTCACTAGCAGGATAATACCTCATGTCCTACTAAAAGAAGATGGTGGCTCAAAAATTACCGGAGTTTTGCGAACGGGAAAACAGCAAGTTATTCGGTTTTAAGAGCCGTTTAACCGGAATAAAAACACAAGGAATTGTTTATACAGGTAGGCAAATAATTATTTTTACATTTAAACTGGTTAAAAATATGTTTTTCAAAAAGATAATTCCGAAAGAGCGAAGATAAAAACACGAACAGAAATCAGAATTTAATGCGTGATTTGCGTACTGTAAGAAATTATAGTCAATCAGAACAGAATTCTTGCTCAAAGAACTTCGCTTGCGGGGGCTATATTATTCGTTTTTAAAATTTCTTTATTTATTTTTTTATTTATTAACTTTGCCCGCATAAAATTACAATAACAATTTAAAATTGCAACAAAATAGCATGGCCGGGTCACCGCAACGGCTTATTGCCAATTACTGCGGGCCCAATTAGTTACAATCATGCATGCAAAGAACTGACATTCAACTGGACAGACTAACAAACATACGAATAAACTATGTTAGTTTCTAATAGCAGCAGGATATCGGATATGTATAAGACTTCGTGCAGAGTTACATTTCGGGCATATAGTTTTGAATGTTCGAGGACTATCAGGATTATTTTTAACTTCTAAAGATTTGTGGTAATATTCCAGTAAGGCTGATCTAAAGAAATTGAAGCAGTTCGTGTCATAATTTAGTTCATCTACGAGAGTGTTCCATATTCGACACGTTCTGACAAAAAGCGACTGCTGGTAGGTACTGGTTTTACATTTGCGGACAAAATATTTAGCGTTACTACTGGATGATGATCGTGTCGTTCTGTAGATAACATGAATGACAGGAAGAGCAGACATTTCTACCAAACCATGTGTGTGATTTTAAAGAAGAGGATCAGGTCTAGGTATTCGTGCCAGTAGGATACGTGAAGAAGATGCAAGGATTGTTGTAATCTTGCTTTATAGTCTACGTCTGTCGAAAATGCCAAATTCAAATTCAAATTTGAATTGGGACAGTTTTAATGACAAAATTCAAGACGTTTTTCATATGTTGGAAAGCTGTCACAAAAACGAATACTCACCAAATACAGTTCGAATGCGGCTAAGACATCTCCACACTTGCAAGAACCTTTGTAAACACCCAGCCAAGATAACGTTGTCGGAAATGATTCGGAATCTGCTTGAAAGACTGCTGGTTCCACTTGAACACGACCAAGGAATTCTGTCTTACCCTGATAAAAAGAGACTATTAAAGGGATATGGCAAAATAAATTAAGTTTATCTTACGTGAAGAACATTCAAGATGATATATAAACTTCTGGTACAATTATTCCCGTATCTTGCTTGGCTTTCGAAATAAATCGACTTTTTGGATTACAAGCAGCGTGCATTTCGCCATCTTGGATATGCATTCGATATGCATACGTCACAAGTAGGGTAAAAAGTGAAGTTTTTATCTTGCAAACCACATCTCATTATCAATATGAAACTCGATTTTTCAAGTGTTTTTAGTATTCAATTAACTCACAACATTTTAAGAAACTTTTCGAAGAAATTTAGTCTCACATGAAGAAGTTTTAACAAGTTTATCCTGCTTGTGACGTCATCAAAATCTCAGTTAATTAGGCCAATTATAATACCAAGATGGCGGACTGCACACTGTTTTTGGCCACAACATTTCGAAAACCAAGCAAGGTACGAAAAAGTTGTAAAGGATCTTCATATATTACATTAAAATTCTTTCAAATGAGACAAAGTTAATTTTTATTGGCATATCCCTTTAAGCTGGAGTAATACAAGCAACAATATTTCTGAAACTTGCAACAAAATCAGATTTCAACGCATGTTAAGCAGAAATGTTGACACACATTGCCTCGTGATTGGTAATTTATGTTAAACATTTCAATTAACATGCGTAGAAATCAAATTTTGTTGCAAGTTGCAGCAATTTTTTTGCTCGTATTACTCCAGTTTTAATTAATTAAACATGATAGATTAGACTGGTTTTCAAAGTGCACATAGAAATCACTAGACAGGTTTTCAAAGTGCACATAGAGCGATTAGGAATTTTACATCTTTCTGATATACACCTTGACGTATTAACGTTGAATATGATTACCTTATGACGTCACTCAATTTTTTCATATTCAACTTTATGATGTCATGCCGTTGAATACTATGTCAACACTCAGACACAATTGGTCAGCTATTCAGTAGCCAGCATCTCAGGCTCTATGCTTGAAATATAGCCCGCTACTGAAGTCAATAAAAAGTGGACAGTGATCTGGATGTACAAAAATAAGTAAATAACAACCAATTAAAACGGCGATTGTTAATTAGATTATCAAAGCTAATTTAAAATATGACAATAATGGCAAATTTTTTCGCCAATATCTCCAAAAAATAAATATTCCAATTTTCATTAGACGGCCAGGAATTAGATACTAAATAATAAAAACGGTTATTGACCGTGTTTATGGACAGCAAAGGCAGTACAAATACGGAATATCATATTAAGTAAACAACAACTTGATATTACCTTACAAGGCAAGGCTATTTATTTCTGACCAATGGCAATTTTTAGTACGATTCGTACGTATCTTTTTATTGACTACACTAGCAGGCTCTATTTCAAGCATAGAGCCTGACACGCAAGCCAGCCGTTGAGTGGATATGATGATTTCACAGTTGCTGTTAACCAATCAGAGACCATGAAAGTTTTAAACAAAGAATAATAAAATAGATCATATTACCGAACCATCACAGTCAAAAAGTTCCAATACAATGTCAGGTGGATTTTCAACTATTTGCTCAGGATCGCCATATATTGGAACACTTTCCAACACTAACATTTGATCCCACGTCGGATTCAGTTTCTTCTTTATTGTCTTCGACTTTGCGCTTCTTGTGCCAAATGATAGTCGGACAAACGGATCTACAATGAAATAATTAAGAGGCAATTTCTTTCAACGTCACGTATTTTCAATGAAAAGAGTTCAAAACCTAAAATCGTTTTGGCGTTCCTCTCAAAATTACTTTGTTTTAGCTTTATCCTCTAGTTTATAGAGTTAGCTACCTTTTTAAATGCATCTGCCGGTTGAGAAACATAAAATAATAGCTAAAAATTGTCAATAAAAGTACAAATATCAATGATGCTCTAAAATTGACGCCATATTTATAGCCATATAAGTAAAAAAAACTGAACTTCAGACATCATTTTCTCTTTGGCGTATCATCTAAAATCTCTTCATTTTGGCATTATTTTACAGATAAAGCACCAAACATACTTTTTAAGTTTGTTTGCCGATTGAGAAACGTATCGAAAAATAAAAAAATTGAATTTAGTCATAACCTCAAGCGATATATTATACACATTAGTTTTGAGCGCGTGTTACGTAACATACAAAAAAACTCCTTTTAACACTTATTTACTGAGAGCGAGGGAAACAGTATGTTGTGTGGACCAGCCGTAAAACACTAGAGAACAAAAGTATGTTTTGTGGACCAATAAAACACTATTTCTCGGCCAATAAAACACTAGAAAAAGGAGACTTTGACTGTTGGTATATAATAACACAGTATAACCCAGTCTACTCGAACTCAAAATTTTGTTTACCTAACCGTGCCACCCCTCGTCATAGATATAACGACGGCTGCCTAAATGCCTTCTATTGCCTATGAACTTACCCGATAATCCATCACTATCAGACGGTAATAGATTTCTGCCTTGGAAAAGATGAGCGCGTAACTGACAAATAATCGGTTCTGAAACGAAATATTAGTGGGGAGTCAGAAATTAATGACGATCACACACCCTGTGGTTTACGCAATTTATCACCGCATAAAGTTCTTAAAAAGTTTTGTTCTGAACAGTTGCAAGCCAGTGTAAACCGTCGAAAATCCCAAGAGAAATATATGCCAGACAGTCCCTTGATGAGGTTTTATGAAAAAAATTACTGGCACAGTAAAAGTACACAAAATCAGTTTTCATTCATATCTAAAACCATGAAATGGTAAGTGAAACTAGATTTTCATATATGAAATTAGCACATGCAACTAGTTTGTAAATTATAAGATCTCTGAGGTTGTAACGCACTATAATAATTATAACACTAACCAGTAATATTTCAGATCGGATTGTGAAGGACTAGACTAGGACTATATTTCAGTTGGAGGATTTGAAATGAAATCTCGTACGAATAAATCACTACTTAACACGAGGTGCATTAATTTTCATCCAGTCCTAGTCATTCAAACAAAACAAGACGTAATACGAAACGAATATATCCGTTCCATTGCATGCTTCAAATGATTCAATTTCATTACCCAAACGGACGTCGCCGTTGAAACATAAACAAACATGACAATTTTTCGCGCCGCAAACTTGAACGCAAATGGCCTTGAAATTTGTAAAGGTAGGCGCACACGACGCGATTTGGTATGGTAAAACCAGGGCGTAAAACCATGTTTTAATGCGCGCGCGAAATCCTTAAGGTCTTTTTCCACTAGACGAAATTTCCCGCGCGGAGCGGAATTTCTCTTTGTTTTTCTAATTAGTTCCACCCGAGGAATCACAATACAAGAAAAATTACGCTCCGCGCGGAAAATTCCGCCTAGTGGAAAATGGCCTTAAAGCAGAATTTACCTTTAAAAGATAGGAAGATGCTTGGAGGCACAAGATTGGGCCCGCCATCCTGTGAACGAAAGGAAATTTTGATCCAGTTTTAGTATTATAAACAATACGCTCTATTAATAATTATGTGTTAGTCGCTGGAGCTGTTGAATAGTTTTGATCGTGATTGAGATCAAGGTTGCTACATTTTATGTCGTCATATGAAGTTTTTTTATTAGTCTGAGACTTAAGCCTGTATTCTAAACGCTCACTCACACTGAAAGAGTGGAGTTTCTGAATCTGAGCTTCCCTTGAGTGTCAATGCTGTCCTTGAATAGCTGGACGGTTGGTGTCGTACCTTACTCTGTGAGTACTCACCATCCAGCTATTCAAACACAGCACTGACACTCAGGGGATTAAGCTCAGATTGAATCTCCACTCCTTGAGTATGATTGTCAGTGAGCCTTTAGAATACAGTCGTTAATCTTGCAGCTTTGTTTGAAATGGGATTCAAAGAGAATCGGTACGAAGTCCACAAACAAAACGTGAAAGAAATTAAATTGGGGAAACATTTACAAAGAATTTCTGAGGCCTAAATACAGTGCATTGAATTTTGACAAATAATGACAACAAAGTTTAAGATATCAAATTCCATCAATTTAGATGTTATTTTTGTAGAAATGTCCTAAAAATTCAGAAAATGTACCTTAAACATTCAAAACAACAAAAACTATCAAGCAAATTTTACTAAAACTAAGAAATATTTTTTAAACAATCTAAGAAATTCGTAGAAAGTAGAATTGTAAAGCAAAAATTCTGCCGATTCGTTCACTCTTAAAATTGCATTCTTTGGCAATGTTTGTTTTGTTTCTACATGGTTATTCCTGAATTATTATAATTCTGCAAACGATGTTTTTCTCGTGGATGATTGTGGGGTTGTATGTTCAATTTGGAGGCAAAAATACCCATGCTTTTTTCTGATCTACGATCAAAAATACCCATGCTTTTTTCTGATCCAAACCAACTTGTTGGTTGCCATGAACTATTCCGATTTGCGACCTGCCGAAACCGAAAACTTAAGGTGATTCATCTGTTTTGCGCACTTTTACTGCGCATAGCCACCACTAAATTCTGGCTAATATATGTAGTCAAACTGCAACGTAAAGTGATAAAGAAATTACTAATTAGGAGTGTCTAATACAAATTAGGAGTGTTTTATCAGGTTTAAAGCCACTGCACGTGACATATTATGGTTGACATGATTTGCCAGTAAGCTTATGAATTATTAATGAGTGTTTAAATGCATGATGAATCACCTTAAGTCGCTTGCTCCAGTAACTGATAATAATGTAATAGTTTTCAACACAAAGGATTTGCGTGATCTATTAAACATATTTACTTTGTCTTTGTCATTCTTCACAATAAAAACTGGTTCGGCTGCCGGCGTTTCTCCCTCCTTTTCTTTCAATAGCATGCGCCATCGTTTCCTACGGACGTTGTATAGCGGTTTCTTTTGGGCGTGAAACTTTGATTTAAATGTCAGTGCGTATTCCCAGCGTTCCTCGTCTGCTGGCTAAAATATAAAGATTCAATCATTATTACTTTAATAATCATATCAAATGCATAAATGGTATCTGTTTTTCAGGGGGTGGCTTGTCTTTGGGAGATAGAAAAATTTGGTCGATAACGTGTAACGGGACGTCGCTGTCGCTCTAAGGTCGTAATGTTTGAGTAACCTTTTGAAAGTTTCTGTTAAGGCTTTGGTGTAAGAGAGGGCAGCAGAACTTAAAGTTTCTTTAGGTTCGACCTCTCTAATACGGACACCATTTTAATACAGACATCTCTCTAATACAAACACCTCTCTAATACAGACACCTCTCAAATACGAACATTTTTCTAGTATAGATGCCTCTCTAACACGGACATCTCCCTAATATAGACAGCTCTAAAAAACGGACACCTTTCCCATATGGACAACTCCCATATGCGGTCACCTCTCTAGTACAAACACCTCTCTAATACAGACACCTCTCTGATACAGACACCACGATCATCTTTCTAACATGAACACCACTCTAGTATGTATGTATGTATGTATGTATGTATGTATGTATGTAAACTTTATTTAAAGACGTTAGCCTCGTCAACGATTAGTTGATTTTCACGAGGGACGTCTGTTACTATTAAAAATTACAAATATGATATAGAAAAGAATAAAGAATTATATACAACTATTTACAATACAAGAATTAAGTTCCAAAGGGTGTGACCCATATTTCTAAAGCATGCATATACAGTATATTAGAAGATGTTAGCATGAATCTTTCAGGCAGTTTTTAAAAGAATAAATTGATTGCGCTAGCTTCGCATCAGAAGGAAGACTATATTCCACAATTTAGCTCCGCTATACTTAAAGCTTTTTTTTAGAAATTCTCGTTTTGGCTTAGCAAGGGTAAGGTCAGTATAAGTATTGCGAAGATTATAACTGGTTTGAACAAGGTCCCTTCTCATTAGAGCATCCTTCAAGTTCGGCCCAGCGCAATCATTCAGGACTTTATATATTAATGTGGATTTAGTTGTACGTTGTCTTATCTCTAAATTTTCCCAAGCAAGGGATCGAAGAACATCAGCAGACCTTATTTCATAGCTGGCGCCGGTTATAATTCTCGCTGCACGGTTTTGGAACTTTGAAGCTTATCTTTCAGCTGTTGGTTACAGACGTCCCATAATGGACTACAATAATCAAAATACGGTTCTATCAAAGCTCTGTAAATGGTATGCAGGGTATTTATAGGAACATATGGCTTAATTCGTTGCATTGCTCCTATGCCGGCCCCAACTTTCTTACAAATCATTTCAACATGCTCATGCCAATTAAGGTTTTCATCAAGTTTAACCCCAAGGCATGTGTATGAATGAGCAAGAGTTATGTATTGGTTATTCATCATTACTGGAATATCATAAGTCATAGTATCAGTATTATACTTTGAACCGATATACATTAATTTGGTCTTAGTTGGGTGGTGTTGCAGTTTATTTCGAGCAAGCCACTCGCCGACTTTTTTCAGGTCGACGTCATTATTTAGATTTTCAGTAAGTTTCTCAATAGTTTTGGCAGAAAACGGACACGTCTCTAACCCGGGCACTTCTCCAACACAAAACCCAAAATTAAAGTCCCATTACCAGTGGATCCAAGCTGGCTTTTACACTATTCTCATTTATGCGTTCTCTTTTCCATCTTCTTCTTCGACAAAAGTGAAACGTTTTCTCTGCTGCTTCGTAATCCGTTGATCCGTACGACGCTTCTACTGTGTATTCCCAACCTTTAGAATAACAATAGAAGTTTATTAATTTAAAATAATTATTTCGCTTTAAGGGGTTTTATGGTATGACAGAAAAGATGCGAGTGCCGGAATGGTGTACGCCCTAATGTTGTTTTAGTAGATTTTTTTTAAACCACTAATTTATTTTTAATTTTAGCTTAGTTCTAGTTTGAAAGAAGAATTTCAATTTAGTTTTAGTTTATTTCTAGTTTGAAACAAGAATTTCAACTCCGTTTTAGTTTAGTTCTGGTTTGGAACAAGAATATCAATTTCGTTTTAGTATAGTTCTGTTTGAAACAGAAATTTGAATTTAGTTTTAAAAATACAAAAGCATGCATCTAAGTAATCAAGTTTCAACTAATTTGTCCAGACAATGTGGTTAGTTTTAGCAGTGAAAATCGAAGCTAAAGTTTATCCCCCCCCCCCTCCTTATAGTGTAAATCAGGGCAAATCTTTATCCGATTTACAAACATTGCTTAATTAAACCTTCATTTCTTCTAATTTTCTTCACTTAATTAAAATATTACTGTTTGTTTTTTCGGAGTTGTAAATATTTAGATTTTTGTTTAGTTCAGTTCTCAGAGGATGAAAATAATTTTAGTCTTGTTTAGTTTTAGTCGCTGATGTGTATTTTGTTTCACGTAACGTTTAGTTTTAGTATTTATGTTAGAATTTGGTTTAGTAATGGTGGACTAAATTACTTTGGCATGACTAAAATAGGGTTTTAGCTACGTTGACACGCTGCAATTGATCGTGTACGATTCGTTTTCTGGCGTTTGTTACAAAATAGAGCAGCACGTCTTATCTGTTCTATCCCTAAGTATAATCACATCACTCCGACTCTTATCAAACTACACTGGCTAAACTGGCTGTTCGATTAAGGATCAAGTTCAAAATTGCCATGCTTGCTTTTAAGTGTTGAAAGTAAGAAAGACATCGCGCTACAGTCTAAGATCTAACGAAGGTACATTGCTTGAAGACTATAGTACAAAGACAAAGAAAACACTCGGTGACAGAGCATTCGTAACCACCAAAAATCTGGAAAGAATTACCTATGCATATAAGAAATCTGCATAACTTTAGTATTTTTAAGAAATTTGTTAAGACTTTCATGTATCGCTTGCTACTCTGGTTTAAATTAATGATTACAAAGCCCAATCGAATTGTAATCAAGACCCAACGTTCCGACACTCCAGTCTAGTGTCTTCATCAGGGGTGATCTAAAATTGCAATCGTGGCTTCTTAAATACCCAAGAATACCCAAGATAGCGTCCTGATTCCTGAAGGGGTAAATGAGAACTAAGATTTGCCTATATTTGGACTGGGAAATGGGATTTGGGTTACTGGGACAGGAGATGAAAAACACAAAGTGTCTACTTTTAATGTGTAGGCGTAGTTTGAATGGCCAGAAAGCCTTGGAGGTGAAAAAATATGGGGAATTGATGAAAGAAATGGACAATAAACTGGAGGAAGTAAAAGCGAACCAACAAAGGATGGAAGAAAATATGAAAAATTTGAAACGGAAAATCATTGACGAGATAAGAAAATCTGTAAGTAATGTATCTTACATGCAGGAGAAGGAGTAATTATAGTGATTACAGACCACATAGGTTGTGGGTTAAGAAATAGAAGTAAGGACGTATACGATTGTATCCAGCGAAACGTACGAAAAAGCAACATAAAATAAATTCCTTGATTCCCATCACCGCCCGATCGTATTGTATGAGCCACGTAAATATTTTTTATATACAAAATATTACAAGCCTGTTAATTTTGAAAAAAAGTTTGGACATTTTTCAGTTATCGGTAATAAAA
>CACRXK020006663.1:0-24684 GCA_902702795.2 Paramuricea clavata | reverse complement strand
GAAAAAACTGCGGGTCTACGGAGTGGGAACTTTTCGGATTTGAACTCAGCGTGTTCAAAAGTGTTAGTTCCCGTAAAAATATTTCAGTTCTAAGACATGCTTAATGAAAGTGAACGATATCGGGTCACAACACACGGACTATTTTCACCGGTAAAATATTGCATATGCTCTGTGAACATAGATTTTTAAAAGATAACCAAAAGTTTTCGAAAATGGAGTGATAAAAGGAGGGAATTTATACTTCAAAGAGTAACAAAGTACATGGCCAAGTCTGCTGCTGAGGATATTGATTCTCAGGACAACGATTCTTTGATTCAAAATCGAGGCAGAGACACTGAACAAAGTGACAAGCCAGGTTTATTACATCCATCAGAACCGTTAAGGGAAAGCAAAGACAATGAGATTGAAGTCATTGAACAAAGTAAAGGACATGAAACGGCTGAACAAATGTATTGGCAAGGAATGGAATGGCAAGGAATGTATTGAACTGAGCAACCGATCATGCATATTATATTATGGAATTGTGGTACGTATTTTTGTTTAGTACACATAGTCCATTCACCTTTCACGATCCATCAGAGCAGTGTTTACATGAATTCAATTTGCTTCAAACATATAGTCAATCAGGATGGTCTGGAAAGCAGATGATCTTGACTCGACAAATTCAGAGTCAATCAGAGTCTCAAATTGAAATCTTCGTTATGATTATCTCGGCAATACGGTTGAGTGATCCGACGAGATTATGCCATTTGATGATTGATTGATTTTTCCGAAACAATATATTGTCTCCACAAGTTTGCATAAACATCGAGAAAAAGATAGTACAAAGACTGTCGGAGAGTTTCCAGACCATATAACTTGATTGGCTGTATGGTCAGAATGACTGGTTATGTTGCTGTCAATCCTACATGTTGTACAAGGTTTTCAGATTGTAACATACAAGGTGTTCCAAGCAACCCAAAACTATTGAAATAACGTATTGCGACTCTCTCCTCCGCAGAGGCTTTTAAAGAATATGAATTCGAAGGAATTGAAATTGCGCTAGAAGGTATCTGGTATGAAGACAACAGATACCAGTCAGTCTAGCGCAATTTCAATTCCTTCGAATTTCATATTCTTTAAAAGCCTCTGCGGAGGAGAGAGGTATTGCGGTTAGAATTTGAATGCCTGATCAGCACAAAGCTTGGCATAAGTAAATTTTGTGCATAAAGAAACTGTTTAAGGTGGCTCGATACAGTTTTCGAAAATTCAGGTGTTTAACACTTTGACATGTTCAAACTACGTATTTTTAGGATTTATTCAACAGATATTTTTTTTTTAATATATTTTGATAACTTTACTTTCAAATTATATTAGTTTTAGTAACAGATAGTTTGTTGCTATGACGACATACGTGTACGAAATTCACTCCAAAATGGCCTATCGTCTCGTATAGTTGGAAAAAAGCATGGTGACCCCCAATTTTTTTTCGTGCATTATTTACTTGGACGAAAAGCTAACAATTAGCAAAATATAAAAAAATTCTGTAATGCCATTTTTTTGGAAAATGCGAAAATGTCATATTCTTCAATAACATTTTTTTGGCATTACAGAATTTTTTTATTTTTTGTATAATGAAAGTTTTTAGCGGTGCAATAGAGCATGCAAAATTTGAACATAGGTCACCAGACAAAATAAAGAGATATAGCGCATTGTTTTTCTAAAATGGAAAATTCTAATGACGTCAGCAATTGTCATAAAACGCTATAGAACACACGCAATGCAATGGCGTGATATGGCGCAAGCAACTGCTCAAGTCAGGTCATTTTGGAAGTTCTTTCATTTTGTTAATCAGTTTCCGCGACCCGCGCGTAAAAATGGTTACCTGGTTTTGAGTTCGCGATTCTTGAGCAGGGTTATTGTGATAACTATATCGAGCCACCTTAAGAAGCGCTTTATATTCCCAAGTGCACAAAACGTGCGCTTTACAAAGATATTTTAATTTCTTAATAAGTCAACATTTATAATATATGCGCCCTGTCAATATTTTACGCATCTTTGCGTTTAGCTTAGTGCTAGGGCATTCAAATTCTATAACAATACGTTATTTCAATAGTTTTGGGTTTTTTGGCCCGAAAACTATTGAAATCATATATTGTTAAAATTTGAATATGTATGTATTAAAATTTAGTTAAGAACATTTCCTTGTAAAGTGCGCGATTTTCTGTTCTTGGGAATTTTAAACAGCTCCTTTAACAGTTTCTTTATGCATAAATTTTACTTGTCATTTTACTTGATGTCAATCATTTATGCACTCGTGGGAACCAACAGAGTGCTAAGGCATTCAAATTCTAACAATTAAATTGTTATTGGTGATTTCAATAGTTTTCGTTTTTTGGAGACACCCTGTAGTAAGCTAAGTATATTACCCTTCAAGGATTAATTAGTGTCACACCATGGTATCTCGGTTTTTGTTATTGTTTTTATCATACCCAAATTCAACAAATAACGATAAAAATACTTTTTTGGTACATTCCTTGAGAATCAAATCGTTACGTGTTTAAAATTGTTATACTATCAAGTTTATAAAAGATATAGCTTCCCAAATCTACTCTTCTAACGAGTTTTAGATAATTTTAAACACGATGTCCACTCCTGTGCGCATGCGCGAACTTTGTTTACATTTTGAACGGGAAACCTCGCAGTGCCTCGGAAGGTCGTCTCCAACTGGATGGGGGTTTTCTAAAAAACGAAGCAATTCATTGTTATAAACACAAAAGCAATTGTCATATCGAGCCAATGAAAACCACTCTTCCAAGCTACTGCGAGGCTACCCTTTTGAACTGCTATATTTGTAAAATATGATATACTAGCTGAATATCTAACACTTTTCTGGTATGCTATACTTGTAAATGAATATGAACTCTACATTTCAATTAAAAAAAGTTCGAAAGATGCAAAATTTAGGCAATGTTTTTATCTGGGGGTCCCCTTTGTTATGAGTAGAACTGATGCGCAGAACGAAGTGGAAATTATCTTTAAACACGAGATAATAAGACTTGAATCGGCCATATTGCCTGTGAGCCATCATTACCATGGTGTGATACTAATCTTTTACCATAAATTGTAATTTAGGAGGTAAATAGTATAAATAGCCCCTCGCACTAGTCAAGACAAGTGTAGCTATATTTAGTTCGTATAGAAAGTATATTACACATATATTAAGGTCTTGCAGCATGAAGCATCATCAGAAATAATCTGCCATTTTGGGTGGCAAAGATATTTTAGTCAACCGAATACTGCACAGCTGTGGACCGTTATAAGTCTTCAAAGTGCTCAAACAAAAGCAAGAGCCGCAGTCAGTGCCACAGTTTTGCTTTGACGCCATGTTTGCTTTTAAACAAACTATTTTTAATTTGCCACTCAATATGGCGGAAGTCAATAAATACGTGCTGTGACGCCAATTGCAACAGCCAATAACGGCCATTCTACACTCCACTTTCAAGTTGATGGTCTGAAAAAATATTCTATGATGCATGTATGGCTAATATCTGCATTTCAAAAGTATAAAGACAGATTGTGTTTATTTTCAGGGGCTCTTCGGCATTTTGGTCATTTTCCGTTTCCTTTCATTTATCGTTTTTACCACTTACGACACGAAGTGTATGATTCTTGAACAACACGCTTCAGTTATCGATTGTCATCAAGATGGAATTGTACCGCATCCAGAATTTTGGATCTCCGCGTGGATAATTATTTCAGTTATATCTTCCATTCTTTTTCTAATTATCTTTCATATTGCTAACAATCTCAAGTTGGTGAACTTTCTAGGTGAGAAAGTATGCAGCGCCTGGAGGAATGCCTCGTTTATCTCCTTTTTCGTATTATTCCTGCTAACATTAATATATTACGTTTTTCAAATTGTTAGTAAACGATTCACCGGATTAACATTATTCTTCCTGTTGGTTTGGCCAATTGTAATGTTTTTAGTAGTCTGGCGTTTAAATTATACACCACAATTGCGATGGAAATCAGACAATTGTCGTCCGGCAAATTTTCCTCTTGTAAATTGTCCACATCAAAATTGTCCTCCTGAAGTTTGTCGTCAGCGTGTGGCTGAAATTACCCTTTTCTTATTTTACTGGATTGCTCTTGTTATGTACTTCATCGAAGCAACCTGCAAACTGCTCGCTGTCACGCTTGATGTAGCATACGATGTCGTACCGGTGATCGAAGGACGGTTTCCATACGAATCTATGAAGGGGCTTAGTGTTATATTCCTTGGTTTCAGATTGGCGTTCCATGCAAGGTTGGTTTACTTCTTTTGGGATAAGATATGTCATGGTGATAAAGACACCTTTTCTGAGCCATGTTCAAAATTGGAAGATGACCAAACGGGATTAACTACAACCATATCTACACAAACAGAAAGAGTTGCTGAGGCATTCATATCAACAAAATTAAAGAGATCATTATCTGCACCCACACTAACAAAGACCGACAAACCAGTTCCACCCACATCCACACCATCCGACTCCAACACATTACCCCCTTCACCCACACCATCCGACTCCAACACACAACCCCCTTCACCCACACCATCAGATTCCAACACACCACCCTCTTCACCCACACCATCCGACTCCAACACACCATCTCCTTCACCCAGACCACCCTCTGCTCCCAAAGCAAAAAAGCTCAAGAGAGCACCTGCACCCACTCTCCTCCGTGGAGGCCTATTTGGCTTTTTTGTGACTCGCGGGAAAAAGAAGAAAAGGCACTGGAAGGCAGGCTAGAAGCGCTCGTGCATGTTAGTAACAACATTCGAGCGATTTATGGCCTTTGTAAGATAAGCAATATTGTATTTATAATTTTATCGATAACTGATCTAATTAGTCAGAGCCTTTCATCGATCCACAACTGAGCTGCTACCATAAAATTTGCCTTTTAAAAATAAAACCGTTGAAATTAAACGATTCGTGACTCATGCATTCTTAGCGCCTTACAAATCGAAAGTACATGTTCGCTTGCCCAAAACTATCGGACGTTTGTAGCCTAGGATACTAGAAACAGCGGAAATCGATTATAGAGGCCAAAATTTGCCGCGGTAGCGTGCTGTTAACTTGTATCCTAAAAACACGACTTTTTAAAGATTCGAAGGGAGGTGGGACAGGATGCGACACATGAAGAGAGCGCCGTCTGAAACAAGCCTTAGAAAAGCGATTCCCAACATTCTCCGTTGCAATTTTAGAAAAATCAAATCTCATAAACAGTAACACAATAACTCCAAATTTATAGTCTATCTCACAATTGTACCCCAACCAGTATCTGTTTTCTTTCTTTGAAACTTTTCACGAAAATTCTTTTGGGCTCAATGACTCGCTTGACTCAAATGGGGCCGAACACGAATCAGCTAGTCTTTATGATATTTAAAAAGAAGAAACATTTGCTTTCGAAATACAGGATTGATTTTGCGACGCTTTCCACCACAGTTTGGTAAGTACTCAACAGTTAGTGTGATTAGTAAGTGTATCAGGGATAGTACCGCACAAATCAATAGCTTTTCCAGTCCATTCCTCTCGATTGTTTTTGTTTTCGCAGGAAACTGTAGGCGTTGAGTGAGCCTTTGTGCCATGATCTCGAGTGCACACGTTTCCTTGTTCTCATGGGAATAATTCGCAATTGAAAAAAGATTCTTTTTCATTTCTTCAATCTATACATGCTGAAACACATTCACTCAAGTGGGAGGAAGAACATACCATAGACATTAACGCATGCACTTGGAAGGCAGACAAAAACATGATTTTCAGATAGTTGCATCCCACTCAATCCGAAGATTTCTTATTTTTGACACTGCCTGTGTAGGCAGAGGTTTTGTTGAAGACAAAAACATATTATAAACATCATAAGCAAACTATGTCGGTTGGCTGTTCGGGACACGGGGTTTCATCAGAAAATTATTTTGAGAGCCAAAATTTTATCTATTATATACTGTAATCTGACTATGCAGTCATGTGACAGGAACAACCCAGCCAAAATATTACATCATTTCGGATAAAAATATTATTTCTAGAACGAATGGGTTTGGATACAAATACATGTAACTTCTTTGAATCTTATGTAGAACTCTGTATCTTCAGTAATTGCAAGTAGGATCGTTGGAACGAATACGTTTGGATACAATTACAAATCTACCTTCTCTGTATCTTCTGTAGTTCCATGCAGGATCGTTATGTTATTCGAATATGGCTTCCATTGTAACAAGTATTTTAAGCTGTACAGTGGGCTTACTATGGAATAAGGCGCGGGACACAGCTGCATATAAGCTTAAAGACGGAGATACTACAGACGAGAAAATTCGCGAGATAGTCGTGCGAGAGTTAAACGACATCAAGTCCAAGCTTGATGGTCTTTCTCGCAAAGACCTACTCAGCAGCTACGGCTTTCTAAAAGAAGGTGTGAATTTACTTAATGCCTCTCTTGACAATTCAAACGACGACGAGCACAAAGAAACTCAAGATAATCATGATGAAACATCAACAATGCTTGACGGTGCTGAGTGTATCTTAAACCAAACCTTAGAACCCTCTCGCGCCGTAGGAAAGTTAAAAACCCAATCGGATAAAGAGTTTCAATCTGCGAAGAAAAGATTCGAAGAAGCGCGTAAGACAGCAACTCATGCATTCTTTAATGAAGCCTTAAGTATTAAAGATCGAATCTTCGCCGCGAAATTACGTGTTTGTTCCGAGATACTGGAATGTCTCGAAAGTCCCGAAATTGCAATGACAGGGTGTGAAACGTTTCTTCAAGATCTACATAGCCTACCAGCTATCCGTGAAATATTCTCCGTGTATATCACTGGCGGAATCAAGTCGAGGCTAAATAAAGCAGAAAGACTGGACAACGTGAAATCTGTCATGATGATCAACTATGCTTTATATCAATTTCATTTCAAATTCGGCCGTAAACGTACAACCAAAGTAATTTGGCCTGGGGTGATAGACCTTGCTGGTCGCCGTTTTAATCCAATTTTAAATTGGCAAGAAGTTTCGACAAGAAAATCCTGGGTCGAAGGACCAATGCAACCGCGGAACGATCTGTTACTCGATGAGAACATACGTCCGTGCCATTCGGCTTTGAATGGCCACGGCGACATCGTTGCTGTAAGGTCTGAGGTAGACTTAAAAGTTGTTTCCAAAACAGGAGAAAGCAAGTTAGTTACATTATCTGATCCCACAGAAGACAAAGTTATCGAGCGTTATATTAAAGGACTTGCTGTTGACAACAATAACAACGTTTATATTGTTAAGTGTCTTGAAACGCGCGGGGAAAATGGCGATGTGAAAAGTTACGTTTTGAATGTATTGGATGATACATATAATGTAAAACACCGTTATACATTGAATTTTGTGAAGGCAACAGGTAGTGGAATGAAATTAGCGATCAACAACAACAATGACATCATCATGATTAAAAACGATGATCCCTATGTACATGTTTGTGACAATTCTGGACACTTGAAATTCAAGTTTGAACGCGGTTTAATTTTAGGTCAGTTGCCCAGGTACTCATTGAGTATTTCTAATGAAAATGACATAATGCTATCGTCAAACAAAGACCGCGCTGTTGACGTATATAGCGAGAGGGGAAAATTAAAGTCGGTAATAAATTTACCAGTAGGGCACAAGGTTGTGGGATTTGTATTTCATCATGTTATTTGTAAAATAGTTGTACTGTCGTTTAACTATCAAAGTGATTCCTATTTCCTTCTCTGCTACTCCAAAACAGGTGAACTACAGACCTTAACCTTCTTCAGTAAAAGAACTTCACAGCTAGATCTTCGCCCTTACATCACCTCTCATCGAAGTGTTGTTCCAATTGCCGTTGTACTGGCGAGAAAAGTGATTTATATGTAAGGCGAACTATTAGTCTTAAAGTATTAAAACTATCTATGTGTTCAAGAGTAAATAATTTTTATAGCTATTATGCTAATGCAACTGGGATTTGTTGTATGTGACCCGCAAACGCTGGTACACTAAATGTCTATTCGAAATTACCAATGTCTGATGTGCTACTAAATATAATCCATCTGATTGCATGGTTTAGTTTTTGTAACGTGATCGCTTTCATATTCTTAGTATAAAAGCTGATGTAGTCTGTCTCCTCCCGCTTTCTGCCCACCTCCCGCCTTTATTCTCCCGGGTTGCCGCCCCCTGCCTCTCCCAACATTACATGTTAGGCGGGCCAGCCAGCGTTTCCAATTTCTCGTTTGTCGCAAGTGGCCATAGCATGGTTTTTCAATTTAATCGTTTTGTCCAGCAAACTCGGCTGAAAAATAACATGCGTACGGTCCTATATCGAAAATAATGTAAAAGCAATATAACCATTTAATCCATTGAGTGGCAGCACTCGGCAAATTGTTTTCGGATTTATCGGTGAATTGTCTTGGTAGCCAGCGAAAATAAAAGAAGTGACACGGAATAAAAAGTTATAGCTATAGCAAAAATATTGTTAAATTTACGAAAATTACGGATAAAGGTAACAAATAACGATACATTAATGGGAACGTTTGTGAAAAATGGTTATGTCCGGAAAATTGGCCAACCCCCCCCCCCCGATACTAAACCCACTTCTTTTGCCTCTTCGCCACGCCTGGCAAGGTATGTTTGACTATTATTGCGTAATATGTATTCAGCAAAAGTCACAAAATTTCAGATGAAACAATTTTTCATATGATAAAGTTATGTGCCAGAAGAAGCTGATACAATACACTTTTCATCATAATGAACAAAACAATTTTAAGGGTGAATCATAAATGTTGACTTTTTGGCACATAGAAACTGGATTTCCTGAATAACCATTGCTGTCACCGAGGATAAAAACGTCCACTGTTGGCATGGAAACTATATTATGTATGTACATGGTTGCATATTTACAATCGAAAATATAAATAAAAAAATATATAAATAAATATATTTATATTAAATAAATATAATATATTAATATTAATAAAAATAAATAATATTTAATAATTAATATAATATAATTAATAAATAAATAAATAAATAAATAAATAAATTAATTAATTAATTAATTAATTAATATAATTAATATTTTATTATTATAAATATAATATATTAATATTTAATAAATATATTTATATTTATATATTTTTCCATAAATATAATTTATGGAAATCAATATGTTTGTCCTGTAACAAGTCCCGTAATCTGTCCTGTGAAGTATCGTGTTGTTATTAGACAATAGTTTAATGTTTGTGATGTCGTATCTTATATGTAAGGGCCGCTGTAATTGGCGTAAGCTGTAGCGTGTTCCCTGCCATTGTCCATATATGTTTTTTCTGTGTTTTAATGTTTATTGGCAAAGTTAAATAAATAAATAAATAAATAAATCGGTGGCACTTAGGCTTCAATTTAATAATATGTTGTATTTGTGATAAATATCTCCGGCACTGACTCTTGCACAGTCCCTCATACGTTCTATCGCATTCCCATTAAGCCCCACGCTCCCATTGTTTTTCCACTGATCTCTATTCCCAACTGAAGCGACGAGGGACGAGGCAGTCTCCGGCACAGTTTATTTTCTTTTACGCTTATTGGAAAAAGAACATTTTCTGAAAATAAATTTATGCGGAAAAATTAGCATCAAATGTCCGGCTGTCGTTTTCTTGTTTAATTTAATTCAACTGCATTTTACAATTGCATAAGCGGAGAAAACTTCTTTGCGTCAATACGTATACTGAATGTAATTAGAGCAATAAACAACTACCTATATACGCAGCATAGAGCTACTTCAATTCAGTCACCCAAGCAACTTACAGTCACATGCAGAATCCAAGTGCCAAAAGTATAATGGGAATAAGGTAAGTTGTTTTATATAAGATGCATGGAATGGATTATAAATTATGTATACCCTCCGAAAACAAAAAGGAACTACAGTTTGGTCATGTCGCTCTATCTTGATCACGAATCACAACATACAACTTCAGAGTATTACAAAAATATATTTTTATCAAGAATTCACTCGAATATATACAAGATTATATCTACGTTATAGGTAACTTTACATATGACATACTTTCGCCCTAAATAGTTTTGACAATTTGGTACATCCAAAATAATTTGACACGGTAATCAAGTTCAAATCAGTGTTCTTATATCAGAGCATATATATTCTGACACTACCTAAACAGCTAAAAAAGTGAAATTTAGCCCAGGCATCTTCCTCTTTGCGGTTGAGATGTACAGTGCATGGATGATTTAACGCTATCAACTAACTTTTGATCTAGTCAAGAAAGACGAAATCTATATCATTATAGCTTAAATAAAAAGTATCGCAAAGTTTGGTTGCGAAATGTTGTAAAATACGAAAAGTATAGCCATGTGAAATTAGCAAATTTTGATTGCTTTTGGCTCAAAAGTAGTGCATTTTTCCGCGCGTATAATAGCTACTAAAATACTCAAAATTTACTAATTTCACAGAACTATATTTTTCGTATTTTACAACATTTCGCAACCATATTGGACATTTTACTAATTTTACTTCTTGTCTTGATCACAGTTTAGTTTATAGCTGGAATCATTCATTGATTATGACAACCTTAATTGAAATAGCTGTATATTAAATGATCCTTGATTCTTACAATGACGTCAAACGCGGAATACCAATTTATGTGATGTCCCACAGGACAATGCAAGTAGTTGGCGAGCCAATATATTTAATTAAAAACATCATTTGCGTTGGGAATTGTGCTAAAAGTCGTCCCATGTGACATTACAGGGGGTAAATACTTGCTGTGAGTTGCTGAGAAAATCGCATTTAAACTGATTTTTTAGACCTTTCTTATGGTGACGTCAAACGCGGAAAACCAATTTATGCGATGTCCGCAGGAAATTTTTTAGCGGCGATTCGCAATGCAAGGCGCACAAGCCAATAAATTTCATAAAAAAAGCATCACTAGCTTGCATTGCAAATTACCGCTATTAAAGTATCGTTCCTTGAGACATCGCATAAACTGCCTTTCCGCGTTTGACGTCATATATCATAATAAGAAAGCTCTATTGCGCGCGTTTGGTGCCGGTCGATTAACAATGATGTAATACTGTATATTAAATTAAGGAGTGCTCACTTGACTTTTGGAGTTCTTTTGTATTTAGGTCGGAAGTCACATATTCACAACCCCTGCACAGAATTTGGGTTGGGCCAACATATGCAAATACAACAGATAAATGAATTAGTGTGCCGTCTCGCACTTTATGCGATTTTTTTTGTATCGTGAGTTTACAGCTAATTCATTTTTTTCCAACGAAGACTCGTTGCCTCAAAATAACCTATACATAATGTTGTTTCAAGTCAATATATTTTCTATCAAACATGCATGGTTAAATTTATTAATTGAACTAGTTGTTCTTTATAATGCAGATTTTTAGGGAATTTCAGTGATATAGAAATAGAGAATCTCCTTCACCAGTGGCGCATGCAGCCACCCATAGGAACAGGTCATGCCATGGAAATTTTTAACAATTTGCATCATTCAAAACTTTAGAAATGTATACGATTGTCTTTAACTTATTTAAGCACCGTTTACATGCAGAGACCGGAACGAAGTCAAACCGGGACCATTTCGTTTCGGTCATAGTATTATTTATAATAGATGTTTACATGAGACCGGGACGAAAATAACTCAGACCGGTCTCAAGTCATTCTGCCTGCTGGACCGAACTGACTGACTTCAGACCGGGATGAATGTAAACACGAATACATTTCAGACCGGTTTCGGCTGCAACCTTGACATTAGAACAACACATGCTAACGAAAGCCATATGAAAAAGAAAATTGCCTGGCAAGGGGAATAAATTGAAAATTTTGTAATTTTCGTACCGGTCTCATGTAAACATGTTGACAATTTCAATTTTCATTCTGGTTTGACTTCGTCTCGGTCTAATGTAAACGGGGTTTACAGGATGCAGGTTTAATAGCATAGCATGACCGGTTTCCATGGCTAGCTTCGCCACTGTCCTTAACCTTATATATAAACTATTATTCTCGCCCATACAACAGCTATTGGACCCCCTGGATGAGATGTGATAATAGGTATATGTTCACCCAAACTCCTTTTACTGAAGAAGGTTGAGGTCTCCAGTTCGACTGTTTTGGAGTAGCCGAGAAGGAAATAGGAATCACTTCGAAAGTTAAACGACAGTACAACTATTTTACAAATGACATGATGAAATGCAACCGCCACAACTTTGTGACCTACTGGTGCTTTTATTACCGACATTGCATTTCCTTTCTCGGTATATAACTCAATAGCTCGGTTATCATCTGATGATATCATTATATCATTTTCGTTAGAAATATTGAATGAATACCAGGGCACTTGACTTGAATCTCGTTCAAACTTGAATTTCAAATCCCCAGAATTGTCACAGACGTACACGTAGGAATCATCGTTTTTGATCATGATGATGTCATTGTTTCTGTTTATCGCTAATTTTATTCCACTACCTGTTGCCCTCAGAAAATTCAATGTGCAACGGTTTTTTTCATTGTATGTATCATCCAATACATTCAAAACGTAACTAATTCCATCGCCATTTTCCCCGCGTGTTTCAAGACACCTAACAATATAAACGTTGTTATTGTTGTCAATAGCAAGTCCTTTAATATAACGCTCGATAACTTTGTCTTCTGTGGGGTCAGTTAATGTAACTAACTTGCTTTCTCCTGTTTTCGAAACAACTTTCAAGTCTTCCTCAGACCTTACAGCAACGATGTCGCCGTGGCCATTCAAAGCCGAATGGCACGGACGTATGTTCTCATCGAGTAACAGATCGTTCCGTGGTTGCATTGGTCCTTCGACCCAGGATTTTCTTGTCGAAACCTCTTGCCAGTTTAAAATTGGATTGAAACGGCGACCAGCAAAGTCTATCACCCAGGCCAAATTACTTTATTTGTACGTTTGCGGCCGAATTTGAAATGAAATTGATATAAAGCATAGTTGATCATCATGACAGATTTCACGTTGTCCAGTCGTTCTGCTTTATTTAGCCTCGACTTGATTCCGCCATTGAGATACACGGAAAATATTTCACGGATAGCTGGTAAGCTGTGTAGATCCTGAAGAAACGTTTCACACCCTGTCATTGCAGTTTCGGGACTTTCGAGACATTCCAGTATCTCGGAACAAACACGAAGTTTTCCGGCGAAGATTCGATCTTTAATACTCAAGGCTTCATTAAAGAACGCATGAGTTGCTGTCTTACGCGCTTCTTCGAATCTTTTCTTCGCAAATTCAAACTCTTTATCCGATTTAGTTTTTAACTTTCCTATGGCGCGAGAGAGTTCTAAGGTTTGGTTTAAGATGCTAAACCCAGCACCGTCAGTCATTCTTGATGGTTCATCATGATGATCTTGAGTTTCGTTGTGTTCGTCGTCGTTTGATTTGTCAAGAGAGGCATTAAGTAAATTCACACCTTCTTTTAGAAAGCCGTAGCTGCTGAGTAGGTCTTTGCGAGAAAGACCATCAAGCTTGGACTTGATGTCGTTTAACTCTCGTACAACTATCTCGCGAATTTTCTCGTCTGTAGTGTCCCCGTCTTTAAGCTTGTATGCAGTTGTGTCCCGCGCCTTATTCCATAGTAAGCCCACTGTACAGCTTAAAATACTTGTTAAAATGGAAGCCATATTTGAATAACAGAACAATCCTACACGCAACTACGGAAGATAGGCAAGATACAGAGAAGGTAAATTTGTAATTGTATCCAAATGCATTCGTTTCAGTGATATATTTTTAATCGGCAATGGTGTAATTGGCTATATTGTTCCTGTCACATGACCGGAATGATTTTGATTCGAACATAGAATTTCTTCTCAAATTCATTTAGAGTGTAGAACCTCGATCGTTATCTCGAAAACCCAGCAGAAAAAGAAACGCCGAGATAGTTCAGCTATTATGTGTGTTGTGTTTTTGTCTACCTTACAAGTACATGCGTTAAATGTTGTTCGTCTCTCTTGAGTGAGTGTGGTGACGCAGTATGTACACGTAATAAGCGGAATTGGTGAAATTTGGATTGCATTATTTTGATGGCAACAAGGAACGTTCTGGTTCTACAGTGTTCTGTACGTGTTCTCGCTCTTAATATCCAAAATTAATCATTTACCCTTAATCATCAATAATCCTTTGACCTCTTTTAATAACATAACTAGATATGTGGAGGTCTAATTACTAACAATTAATACAAATAATATAGGCAATTAACTTGCTTGTGATGTTACTCTGAGCGTATATCCATACCGGGCAGGCTTGAAAAATATGCCTGGCCACGGTGGGAATCGAATATCACATACTCGAACCGACTTGACCGCGTAGCTCAGTTGGCAGAGCATTGGGCTAGTATTCCAAAGGTCATATAGGTTCGTTTTCCACCGTGGCCAGGCATATTTTTCAAGCCTGCCCGATGTGGATATACGCTCACATCACAAGCATCTTATTCACCTGAGTAACATCACAAGCATCTTATTCACCTGAGTACATTACACCAACACAGCAAATATCATGCAGGTAATTAACTTGTTACTAACAACGTTGTTTTTTTCACTATCTGATTAATTGAACAGTAGCCATTAACACACCAGGCGTTTCCCGCTTCACGCGTCATTCGCCCACTGTTCATAAATAACAAAGCAATCTGTTTCCTCAAAAGAACCCTCTTGATCTTGGCAGGAAACTGTAATTCGGTTGAATGTTGAGTAAGTCTTTTTGTGAAGTCATAAAGAGAAATAGACTGGAAAACCATAGATTCGCGCTTTATGGGGAGAATCCCAATGTGATTTTGTTCAGATATGTTGCATTTAACACTGAAACTGACCCCTTCTAGATCTCCTATTTTTAAAGGTGAGTTTTTCAATTTATTTAATTCCGAGTACAAATGTCTGGAAAAATTCATGTCTTCGATGTACTTTATAATCTTCAGAACTCTTCGGAATTTCACTCCAAAAATGTTTAAAATCGCAATTCAGGGACCCTAGATTTCAAAATTTTCCCTCCAATCGCAATTCAGGGACCCTCCTAGACGGTCTCACGCCTTCGGCGTGAGGTTAGCCCCCCCCAAATTAAAACCATTGGTTATGGCTGTACGATTATAGCTACAAAGAGTTGAAGTTATTGTTTATATAGGTGAAGTTAATAAATTAAAGTTTTACAAAATCTCTCTTCAGACTCGCGCGTTCGCCAAACCTCGACGGCTCATATTTTTCGTTCTGCCTTTTTTTTCATGTTTTGCCCCCCCCCCCCAGTGAAAATTCCTTAAAAAAGGCACTGTTTTTTACAAAACGACAATGCCATATAATAAAAAAAACTTAATCTGACTGCAATATTTTCCCGTGCTGCCCTCATTCTCGGTCAGTAACTTAGTAATACATGTATATTAGAAGTATACATGTATATATATGGCCTAATTTATAGCCGAATACTTATACGTGGGTAGTTCATTAGACTATCATACTAAACAAATGGCGTCTTATAAGAACATTTGTTATTGATAATAATATCTCAAACAGCAGTGCAAAAATCTTTAACAAACAAGGGGGTTAAGACCTGAAAAATATAAACAAAACTTCGAAGTAAAGTTTATTTAATTTAATCCTGGTTGAATTAACCAGAATTATGCTACATGGAAACCAGTACCTTGCGAATGCCTGGTTGTATGACCGTCTAACATAGTCTGGTAAGTTTATCCAGAATTTCTGCTTAAAACCTGTTCAAAGAATAACCATAAAATTTTACCATGAAAATGTTACTTACGAAAAATTCGGCTATACTTATTTAGTCTATAACGAAGCAATTTTAACCAGAACGTCCTTAGGGATATTGCTTTCACATTAGGTGCACACAACAGTAAACTAGACAAAAGGAGGGAGAAAGATAATAACCGCAAATCATTAAAAACCTGCAAAGTAAGACGTCATCTCCTTCAAAATGAACGGATAACAAAAAATACCAAAAATGAAGTTAAAGAAGGCAAAACATATGAAACTGGTATTGGTCTTAATTTGTCAACAGAAAACACACAAGGTCTTGCAAATATTGAATCAAATGCAAATGATCACAAGTTAGAAAAGTTATTCAAAACAATTACTAAAAAACAGTGTGAGGAATTTGACAAGCTTGTTCCACATTGTATCGAAAGGCGCACGTAGTATATAAAACTTACAGTCAAACAATGCCCTACCAGTTTATAATATTTGACATGGAGACTTTAGACACTGGTTCAAAGGCAGAAATATGTCAACTATCTGCGATCACTCAAACTGGTTCCATGTACTCCTCTTACATTATGCCTAAAAGTAACATAAGTCCTGGGACATCTAGAGTGAATATATCTTACCGTTGAAAATGTAAATGGAACAAGATCATTGTGTAAAAACTCTGTTCCTGTTGCAGCAATGTCCCTTGAAAATGCCTTGTCAAGCTTCATCAAATTTATATAACAAGCTTGTTCCATCAATTCCTGCGGTACTCAATCTATACATATATGTTATTTACCGGATTGGAGGTCCGTATAGAGAAATATTTCTCGAGGTCTTAAAAACGGCCCGAGGCCGAAGGCCGAGGGACGTTTTTAAGACCGAGAGAAATATTTCTCTATACGGACCGACCATACCGGTAAATAATAGTTTTATTTTTTTAATTCCCCCCTCTAAATTTCCCCAACCTCCCCTCCCGCACGCGAATGAAGCTGCCAAATAAGGAAGTCACCTGACATGTTTATTTAAAAAATTCAACAACGAAACATTCTGAATACAAGCATTTTTCAAGCGAAAAAAATCGTTTAAATATATAAATATCCAATGGAAGTTTATTATAGAGGAATCAAATCTAACAGAAAACCTCAAAAAGGTTATATTTAGTCCGAGTCACTGCCATCGCTCAAGATAACACGCCTTTTTTTGGCAAAAGTTGCTTCTGGAGCTCTGATCGGACTTTTGCTCGCGTTGAGAAAAAAGTTGAAATGACAGCCTTCGATCTTTTGAATTGTTGCCCCTGAAAACATGCCTTCGACTGCAGACTGGTTGGAGTAGGAAAGGTTTTGTTGTTGGAGACTGTATTGTGATTCATTTGGTTGAATTGGCGCTTGGTTTGTGGCAGAAGACGAGGCTCCTGAACGACTTAAAACGAACGACATTTTTCGCTGATGTGCTGTCGAAGCGGATTTGTAAGAATCGAGGCTTTTCAAATTCTTGTGACCGCTCAGTTGGGCGACGTAATTCTCGGGAATATCGGCATCCATTAAACGGGAAATACAGGTTTTTCTCACCGAGTGGTTTGTGATGTTCCCAGGCAATTTAGCAGCTTTCGCAGCCTTCGAAAGAAACTTGCCAATTTCGTTTTTTCCGAGTGGAGCTTTGTTATACCAGATCTGAGAACCTGGCTGGCGACGGTGGTTAATAGCCAGGAAGAATGAAGAGTCCGGCTGTTTCATTTCATCTGGTCGATGCTGGGAAAATGCACGATATAACTGAACAGGACAACGTTCGTTGTGGGTTGCTTGCGCTGTGGGATAAAAGGCTCTCTGATGTTGCCCGTCGCCGTGCCTGGTCTTTGAACCTCGTTCAGCTTTCCACAACAACAATTCGCTGCCTGTTTCGGGGTCTTTACTGATGGATACGTCTCCCCACTTTAGTTTTCTCGACTCGTCACGCGCTCGAAAGCCGAAATGAAGAGAAAGAACCCACCAAACGGTCCTCTGGAGAACTTCTGGGTCGTGTTTTCCGAACAAACCCAACTCGAAGAACTTGTCTTCCTCCGCCGTCGTCAACTCTCGACAAGCTTGTGGTCGGTTTCCTTTGGCGTGTTGTTGGACAAGCTCTCGTTTCTTCGCTATAAGAACTTCACGGGATTTGGCAAACACCTGGTCTTGTAGGATATTCATTGTAGAATTCTTGTCGTTCAAATATCTCTGCAAACTTCTCTGGAAGTCCTTGAGAGAAGTAGGTTCATAAACGCTGCCATTTCTCTTGCGTACATTCATGAAAAATTTCGCGAGCTGGACATTTAATTCTTTGGCAGGTATGTTTTCAATTTCTCTTGTCTCGTATATTGATTCAAAGTACCTTTTAATAACATTTATGTCGTACATCGTCTTTTTTTTCGTGTTGTCTGGGCGCTGCCTTTCGATAAAACTTTGAATTTCACCCAACTCTTCGGGTGAAGTTAGACAAATTTGGCCCTCCACTGCTCTTCTAGGCGCTAAAACGTCGTTTCTATCAATGTAAAATTCACTTTCACTGTGTTCTTCGTCGTCTGCAGACATTTTAATGTTAAAAAGTAGCCTTAAATAAGCTCGCCTTTAAATTTTCAAAAATAAAAACATTGCCTTTACGGCTTTAAATTTCGCGCGGTCCGTACGGGCTCATACGGACCGCTCGCGTAGCCAATCAGATTGCAGAAAAGCGTAAAATATGATTTCGGACCGCAAGAAAAAAAATAAAAGTTCTTATTAGCCACAATGCAGCTGTCTTTGACGTTCCAGTACTTTTACGAAATTCGGGGAAATTATACGATGAACAGCTGGATCAGATCAATGTCAATTTTGGTGACAGCTTACCACTTATCAAGTCTTTAATTCAAAGCCAGCATGCCCCTCTGAAGTTGACAAATGGAGATTACTGTCGTGCAAATATAAGTAGTGATTATCAGTGCTTGTTTAAAGACGAGTTCAACGTCCACGATGCCTTAGAGGATGTCAAAGCTCTTCGAAAGATATTATTCAGTCCTGAACTAGCAATTGACATCAGAACTATAGTCAACGGCAGCCAAATACAAACAGTTCGTGATGCGAGAATGGACTTGGATTACATAGACAAACGATTCGAGCTTTTCCAAACGTTTGTAGGAGGTCTATATTGTCCACAAGCAAGTGAAAGTCCAATCACACGCGGCATGACGTTTAAAATCACTGGTTCTGGCTTGTCTTACAAAGACCTTTGTTGTTTGTACCAAACATTCGGTGAAGCTGGCGTCGTTGGAATATTATCAAGAGTGCATTATTGTCAACAACAACCAAAGTGTATGCGATCCGGTGACAAGAAACCACGAGTAACGAATCATAAAAGGATTCTCAAAAACATTTTACTGCACTTTGAATCGAAGTACGGATATAAAACTCACGATCAAGAACAACAATAAAATTCCCATGCCGTTTCTTCAAATGTTGCGTGTTTTGTTCGGTCGCGTGAACTTGCGTCTGCTAATACATGTACGCTCATGTCAATTCATTGATCCTGCAGAAGGCAAAAAACTTTAGCCGCGCCGAATGTAGACCAACAAAACCTTGATTTTTGAGAAAACGAGTTTGGCAAGGTACCCTGAAATTTTGAATAGAAATAGATATATACGCGCTAAGTGTAATAACACAATATCTCAAAAATCTGCAATGCGAAATTTTATCAAAAGGCAATTTTCAATTCTGCAAATTTGGCATTACAGACTTTTTTTAAACTTCACACAAGCTTCATTGAAAGAAATAAAAACGATTACCTATTTAAAAAATGGGGGTCACGAACCTCATTTCTGAAATAAACGCTCGTATTTGCCATATTTTCGAATGTTTGCATGCGTATTGTTGCCATAGCAACAGAGCAAACTCGCGCATATTAATTGCTTCTTAATCAATTCGGTATTCTTTACTAGTATGTGCGTTTTTAAGACTCTGCAACCAACAGGAAATAAATCACGCGTGCATGTATTCTCAAGTGTTTGGATCAGGCTATCCAAACACGGAAACCATTATTATTATTATTATTATTATTATTATTTATTATTTAATCTTATTTGGAAACGGTAACCCTTCAGATCTAATAACATCTGATTTCCAAGGGGCCGTTTACAGCAATACAATAAAAAAATATATAAAAATACATTAAAGAACTAACCTAACACAATACATGCAGGAGCTATTTACAAACAAATGACATAATTTGATACTATTTACTGTTCGCACATTTTGTCTATTCATTATAATCAGCTCGAGAGAATTGTTTTAATTGCCAAATAGAAGAAACGTCGTTTACTTTAGCGGTTTTTGGGAGGCTATTTCATAGACTTACGGCTGAATAACTTATGCTTTTTTTATGAAATCTGTTTTAGGTTTTGGTAGTGCATAATTGACATTATTGCGTAGGTTGTAGTTGTCGTTTCTGTTAATATGGAACATGCTAGATATGCTTTCTGGGACTTATTTTTAACTTTATGCATAAATATTCTTTTCTGAGATCTCTTTCGTTCAGCTAATGGTTGCCAACCAAGTTTATTTACCATATCACTTATTCTTGTATCCTACGGTTTCCCCGTAATTACTCTAGCTGCTCTATTTTGCATTTTCTGTAATTTATCATGGAGTTAAGCGCTACAGTTTTCAACTGCAAAAGTAAAAAAATGGCAGTACTATATAGCCTTATAAACGTTTTCTAAAACTGTTGCCGGAACATATTTCTTCATACGACGTATCATTCCGATACCTTTTGAAGCCTTATTAACGTAAGTAATTGTTTTATAAAATAACAACTTTCCGTGTTAAAATTTCACTTTAAAAAACTTTCACTTTAAATTTCCGTGTTTGGATGGCCTGATCCAAACACGGGTTTCGCCCAATCACAGCACGCGTTATATACATGTTATTTTATAAAGATAATGAGGGAATTAAAATTGTACGTTTTGAAAATGATTTAAAATGAGCTCAACTCGTCAATCTTCGTCCTTGTGAGATAATAACTCAAAAAGAACGTCCATTAAACATGGTTCAATTAACCCCTGAGAACAGAGAACATTCGTAATCAAAACGTTTTACGAAACAAGTAGGTTGCAGCAGGCTCGCGTTGCTTCTAGATTAACTAACTTTGCATAATTAATGTAGTTTCAATTCACAATGGTGGAAGAATATCATTTCGACCGGCAATTTTTATTTGGCGAGTATCTGGCCATTTCTCATCCTTACGATTTGAAAAAGGTATCATATAGAAACGCTAAATAACAGCTCTTTCGTCCTATGTAAAAATTGAATTGTCTAGTTAAGTTAATGATGCACGACAGCCTATTAAATTTCCATAGCGTTTTTTTAGACATTTTTAGACAACTTGTATAGCAATTGTAAATTCTGAACGTTGATTGGCTAAGAGCCGTGTTGACATAACTTAATGTCAACACGGAAAATTTCTTTCTTTATATTTCTTTGTGCTATATTATAAAAAAATAGAAACATTTTTCCGCATTCATATACAGTTATATCAACACTCGAGATATATTTAAACTCTAACTCAAACCCCAACACTAACCCCTAACCTCACTGACGCAATAACCGATTCCAAACTCATTCAAATTTCATTAATGAGATCAAAAACTGCTAATCCAAGATGGAGGACAGCTCATTGTTTTCAGTAAAAGTATTTCAGAAAAATTAATTTTAATTTTAAAAGTTCTATCAAATTATTCAAAATTTAATTTTTATTGTTATATTTCTTTAAACAGCAGTGACTTTTACAATAGTAAGTTCTCAAATTTACGGAAACATACCTTGCTATCCTGTGATAAAGATATTAGCTTTACAAGCAGCCTGTAACATTCCTTCTTCCCATCAAATGTGGCGTCATCTAAAAAATTAAAATTTAGGAGACAATTAGCCTTTCTCACGAAGGCCAAAATCCGCCATTTTTGGAGTACTGTCTGCCCTCGTGAAACATGGTAAAAGTTGTATCTGTAAATTTACCATTATACAAACAAATAAGAATCCCAGTGTCTCACCTCCGCTCACCCCCTGCTCCGTAGAGACCCTAGTATCAAAGATTAGGTACTATAAAGATGTGCCACTCTGCGAAAATTATGTCCGAGATTTTTTTATAGCCGCCATTTTGCCTGTAAGTGTCAAATTCGTCATATAGTGCATGCGAACATCGCGATGGCAACCTATTGTATTCAGTCTCGCCGCCATTTTGGCAGTAAGTGTTATGCACTCGTCATCTCGCGTGATCACTCGTGATCAGCACGGAAAATTACGGACACGCAAACATTAGCGAAATACGTCGAGTTGCACATCTTTATAGTACCTAATCTTTGCTGGTATGGTGTGGTCACGTGAGTCATGACCACGTGCTATACTCAGTAGGGATAGCAAGGGATGGCATGATTGAGCACTTATTAATTGACTAAAAATAGCAAGTGTATATTAAAACAAAGAGTATTTTAAACAGCCTTTATAGTTTAGGTAATAAATAAGGTCGAACTGTCATAAAGCCAGGTAACTGAAAGAGTAGAGAAAGCATCACAGCAGTGATCTCGTCAATAATTTTGAAAGTTCCTTTTTAGCAGTATGTCAAACCCAGTTGTGCTATAAAGCTATTGTCTGTATTGACCCTATTGTTGTCATTATAAATTTTGCAATGTCAATAATTATCTCTAAAATTATTGGTGAGTGAAGAATTGTCGTTATAAACACTTTATCGTTGGTCCTCTACTGTTTCTTGTGTACATTAAATAATGAACTAACTCAGAACGTGTATGTTTGTTTTCTGTCGCGAATTGTCTATTATTGCTCCTCTTAGTTAAAACCGATATCGGTTTTATCTTTTACAATAATACAACAAAGTCAAAGTACAACATGTGGATGACTTCTCTTGCGCTATATAATTGCAATTATAATATAGTCATCCACCGTATATGAGCTGTTCTGCAATCTGATTGGTTGAATTACTCGCCGTATATCAGCTCATATACGGCGAGTAGCGAAAAACAAGAAGGCGGTCCAAAAACTACATGAGTTTTGCGAAGCAGAAAAAGGAAAATATTCGCTTTGAGAAACATAAGAGTACAAGGAAAAACTCTCAAAAAAATTTGACAGGTTAGCAAACCACATTTATTACGTAGAAATTAGTTTAAATACAAGTTTTTTAAAGAATTAATACCGAAACAACAACGAAAAAACATGTTCACTGAGAATATAAATTGTTCAGAAAAGTTTGCAATGAACGACAAATGAATTTGCAGTCAACAAGCACTTACTATAGTACCAAACATCTGTATAATATATCTGAGCATTCCTGTGAAATATAGAGGTACTAAAATAATTTCTTTCACTTCGTCTTCGAGTTGTAAAACAAAAGTATTTCAAATTTTCAAGCGGTTTTTGGCCGAACAAATTGTCAACACATTGTAACAGTGAATAATTAATTACTGCTTCAGTTAATGGCTATATTAGACTATAATATTATAAAACAATTATACCATTCGCTCTCGTCGTATATGGCTGATAGCCGACTCGGTGCTACGCACCTCGTCGGCTATCAGCTCATATACGACTCGAGCTCATTGGAATAATTGTTAACTATATGTTAATTGTATCGCTAAAATAACTTTGTCAATGCTTTGGTATAAGGTCACAAAAGACATTTGCAGTGATACAGAATTATAATTTAAGCATGTAATATGAAGGCATTAGGCCACATAAAACAAATTCCTTGATTCTCATCACCACCTGACTGTATTTTAAGAGCCGCGTGAAATCTTTTTATATTTTGTTATACAATATAAATGTCCGCCCGACAAAATATTTCAAGATTCACAGTTAAGTTTTCTATATTTTATATTGGGTTTTTAGTGCCATTTTAAACTGCCAATTTCAAACAAATAGAACCTTCAAAGAAATTTCATTGCATTTTAACGGGCGGGAACTTCGCATTCAGTTCAAGGGTTCAGTCATTGTTCGTGGAGAAATATGTTTATTTCAGTTTGTGACACTTTAATATATTGATAAATAAATTATATAAATATAAAATATAAAATATAAACCTCCCGCCTCTTCGACATTTTCAAAGTGTATAGTGATGAGAATCAAGGAATTTATTTTATATGGCCTTAGAGCCAGCACATATAACAAAACAAACATGTAAATATTTTGAATCGTGCAGATTGACATAAAACCTATATACTATACCAATGGCAATGGACAATGACAGAATCAATGCAAATTTGTCAAAAATCATGAATTAAGACCATATGATTGTGACCCGTATACCAAAATGATATTACATGTAATAATACGCGAACATTTATTTACACAAAAGTAAACATCGTGCCAAGTCGTTAAAATATATATAAACACATACCGTTAGCACTGCATATTTTCAATTTATGTAAAGGTGAGAGTTCATATATAGTTGATAAGCTTTTTTAGCAAATACACTAGAATGTATCCATTTTATTTTGACAAATACATCTAATCTGCGCTATATTAATATATACGAAGGACGGTTTTTAAAAATCACAATGTATTAATAATATCATTGCGATCAGTGATCACATATATTTAGCAAGAAACAGACGACAACAAGAGTCTAAATCACTGGTCTAAAATGCCGCGACCCATATCACAAATAATGTGTTTCGTAGTGTAATTGGTTTTATTTCAAATATAGAACTTCGAAAACTGCCAAATGCGATCATCAAGGTTACAGGACACCCTTTTTGGCGTTTTGTGGAAAATCGCTACTGCACTCTTAAAAATAAGCGTGTTATATAACATACTTATTTTGTCCAGAAATTAGCACGGGTTATATAACACACTATAGTGTGTTATATAACACACCCTAGGGTGTGTTATTGGCTTGTCCAAAAATCAACACGCTTTACGTGTG
>CACRXK020006662.1:0-24686 GCA_902702795.2 Paramuricea clavata | reverse complement strand
GTCTCTTCTTCTCTTGCTCTTCGTCCCGATCACGATGTGATGTATCAACTGGATTCCTGCGCACCCACAGCCGCAAGGCTTCTGCAAGTTTGTCCAGATCCCAAGACTCCCATTCCTTATCTGATCTTACTAAATCTCCTCGAATCGCCGGTAATTTGTCAAGTGTCAATGAGGTCAGACCATTCACGCCATCCAACTTTTTCATAGTCTGCAAGGACTGTACACAGTACGTTAACTTTTCGCTGAACTCGCTGATCCTTTTTGGGTTATTCGATGTTATTAACGGTAAATCTAGTATGTTCTTACTATATGCTTTCACGATCTCGCTTTCTTTCCCGTATTTCTCACACAATATAGCTTTCGCCCGATTATAACCTTCGGAAGTAAACGGAAGTGACTCGACGTCACGTCGTACTTTGTCGCCAAGTAGCTCTTTTAGATACGAAAATTTCACAACGTTTGCGATGCCAGATTTCTCTATAGATTCACTGAATTGCCCCCAAAACCGATTCCAGTCGGTAAATGACCCGTCGAACTTCGTTATTACTAGCTTTGGCAGCTTCACGGCAACTTCTTTCTCCGCTCCAATGGTTTGTTTACCCAAAACTTTCGTATTCTGTTCCGATTGAAGTTGTAATTTAGTTTCGTGAAGCTTCATTTCAAACTTGAACTGCTCTTCTCGCGCTATGGATTCTTTCTTTCTTTTGCTTGTATTCGTCTTGCCATTTCTCGAGTCGCTTAATATCCTCATCTGCCTTCGATAATTTCTCTTCAACTTCGGCATTCCATGTCGTTATTTCATCTTCTGGTTCGTCGTTTGTAATTTTTGGTAGCTCGACTTCGCGACGCGATTGTTCGACATCTTTCGAAAGCGCTTTTAGCGACTCTATTTGGCGATTTATTGCGATATCTTTCGTCGATTCTAACACAGATACGGTTCTCCCACATGTAATAAGTAACTGCTTTAATTTAACATCCAGAACTGCGATTTTCTCATCGGGTTTGGTCGCCATAATATTCAAAATATAACCACGTCGTCACGAAATAAACATACACGATAATCTCACAATATATTATAAATATACGTACACGATAATATTTATAATCTAAAATTCCGTCTGAAGGTGCCACGTAAATTACTCGCCTCCAGAGTACGTATCTACGAAAAATCACTCGTATCGATATTTAAATAAAGTTTTAATGATATATCTTCGCTATATATCGGTAATCTCACAAAAACTCTCTCTGTCAACAACAAAATATTTCGCTATATAAGCACATGTAAATGCAGCCCTACTATTGGCTGAATTATAGCAGTTTACTTCCGGTCACGCGAGTGTTCGTCACAATCTCCGACAGTAATGGGGACAATTAGGGATAAATCAGTATTCAAAATGGCGGTTTATGTTTTTTACTATTTTTAGTTAGTGTCAGTTTAGATTTTTGATTGTGTTTAAACCTTTTTTAAATATCTTTTTCTTAATAACTTAATATTTTATAATAATATAAGTGTTTTTTTAATTTTAAAGCTGCCAAATTGATGGTTTATCCCATTCTTGGTGAATTTTTTAAGGCGAAAACAGAAATTTAAATCCGGCCGGATTTTCTCCAAATCCGGCTGGATGCCAGAAAATTCGTTAAATCCGGCCGGAATTCCGGCCGGATTTGGAATCCGGTGCACCCCTAGAATTAAGTATACTTAACAATTACTCGCCGAAGGCGAGGTGATTAGCCGAATTCATATTAGAGACGGGAAACTCGTCTCAGACGGGAAACTCGTCTCAGACGGGAAACTCGTCTAATATGAATCCGGGCGCAGACGAGTTTCCCGTCCGAACTTTCCCGTCTAACTTACCCGTCTAAACAGACGGGAAAGTTAGACGGGAATCTCATCTAGACGGGAAACTCGTCTTAAATTCGAATTTACCCATCCCTAAATTCATATTCAGACGGGTTTTCGCAGACGAGTTTCCCGTCTAAGACGAGTTTCCCGTCCCTAATATGAATTCGGCTATTATCGGTGAATAAAAACCGAGAACGAAGTCGAGGTTTTTATTCACGGTAATCACCGAGCCTGAGGTGAATAATTCTTTTAGTATAATTTCGTAGGTAGTTATTTGGAAAAAAAATAAAAAATACACATTTCTTCGTCATTTAATTGACAAAACGACCACGGTCGTCATTTCGAAAATCACTTAGGTGATTATAGCGTTTTAGTATAAATTTCCAGGTGACTATTGATTTTTCTGCATTCTGATTGGTCAAAATTCACTGTCTCTGAAGTGATAGTCACTGGTCAGTGACTATAGTTTTTTTTTCAAAATGGCTGCTCGTTTTGCCGTAGTAACAGCGGAGGAAATTGCCAAAATTAAAGAAGATAGCATTCCGAAAAAACCCAAACAAGCTATAAAATATGGTTTTAAAACATTTCAAGGTAAACTATTAAACTTTACGTGCTTTTATTTGGAAAAAAACTGGCTTAGTCGCAACGCGACACAGAACCGTGTCTGAGATTTAAATTTTGTAAACAAATTTGTAAACAAACTATTTATAGTGAAAATAAATTTATTTGAAGTGAACTTTTATAAAGTTGTGTGGATTATAGTTTGTAAACACTATATAGTCGCCTCAGGCTCGGTGATTACAAGCCTATATTCACTTCGCCTTCGGCTCAGTGAATATAGGCTTGTAATCACCTCGCCTTCGGCGACTAATTGTTAATTAGTATATAAAGTATAGTGCTTTATCATAGTTATAGAGATTTCGAGCACTGATAAAACTGATAATCACACATGTGAGATTATTTATGATAATTTAACATGTGAGAATTATCGCTTTACAATTACCGCTTTTCTGTAAAAATTATCGCTTTTCAAAGACTGTCCTTTATATAATAAACAGCAAAATACATGGATGCTTGGAAATACCAGATTTATTTCTCGTGTTGAACATAATATCTCACTCGTTTGCTGCGCTCACTCGTGAGATAGCTACCATATTCAACACTCGAAATAAATCTGGTATTTCCGCGCACCCATGTATTATTCTCTATTTAATCACCTCAACGGCAAGCAATCCGCGTGAAGAATTTTCAATAATTACCTATATATAGTTATACTAATATGAGTTAATGTATTTCTCTGCCCAGCCCCATAAGTTCAGCACTATGATTTGACATTAGTACAATAATGGTATTTATATTTATAGTATTTGATCCATGCGCTCAGAACAATTGTGACGGCAATGCCGAGTGTACAGCAAACGAGGACAATTCATTTAACTGTACATGTAATTCAGGTTACAGCGGAAATGGCACATTTTGCGAAGGTATGTATTTAAACAACATGCAATTACTACATGTACTTATACGATTTTTCAGGACGATCTTTGTGGATGATAAAGCCCGTTTTCGACTAGGCGAATTTGTTCGCGCGGAACGAAGCGAAAAACAAATCTTGACAATGTGATTATTGGTCAGCGAAAAAATTCGCCGCGAAAATATTGGATGAGTTCCTACTTTTTGAGTGTTCGCGCGAACAATATCTTCTAGTGGAAAATGTCTGGAGCTTTAGCCAGTGTGCTATATCTTACTTAATGCGGATATTTCGTCTTCAAAACTTTAACATGGGCTACTAAGTATGGTAGTGATTAGGACCATTGATGCAAATTATGGATACACAGGTTGTCGTACGTATGTAGCTGGATATCCGATTAAATAGGGGAATAAACTTCTCTGGTATCTACCAGAAAATCGAGATTGTCCAGATATTATTTTTAAATTAAAAATTCATTTGAGAGGATTTAAAAGGTACGTGCAGTTTCATATTCTATCTTGAAATGACCCTAGAGAAGCTGGTAGTTCTTCCAACAACCAGCGTGCGAATTAATTTCCAAAATTGTATAGGTCATGATAGTTTTGTCGACATGCACAAAGATTTTTGAGATACTTTTGAATGAAATGCTGTTGATAATTGATAAAACTGACTGGAGTTGAAAACCATGCATGTTTATATGAATGTTAAACGGCGATGTTCTTTCCAATAGTCTCAAGTCGGAATATGACGAACACCCGTACTTTATGACTAAATAATATTTAACAATTATTTGCCGAAGGCGAGGTGAGTATCGGGGAATTTTTAGACAAGTTTTTTGTGTTTTGGGGGACTGAATTTATTTTATTTTCGCTTATTTCTTTATCAGTAACTTCCACAAAACGGCTAGCCTGGCGTTTGTAAATTTCGGTTTTGTTATATTCACCTGTATATAATACTTCAAATTTGACCAATCAACTAGTAGGATTTGTTATGTTCACTTGTGCAAAAATACTAACGTGCTTTATTTAATTATCCGGCCAGATAATCTGGTAATCCAATTTCATTCAATATCACCATCGTTGGCTTTGATCATTCTCAGTTTCTAACGCCCGTATTCTAAAAGCTCACTCACATTCACACTCACACTCACACTCAATGAGTGGAGGTTCAATCTGAGCTTCTCTTGAGTGTCAATGCTGTTTTTGAATAGCTGGATGGTGAGTAATCACATAGTAAGGTACGACACCTACCATCCAGCTATTCAAGAACAGCATTGACACTCAAGAGAAGCTCAGATTGAACCTCCACTCATTGAGTGTGAGTGAGCTTTTAGAATACGGGCGTAAGACGTCATGTTAATATCAGATTGATGGGCAATGTGCTCATATTGACATTTTCTATTACTGTAGATATTGATGAATGCACTGGTGACACGTGGCCTTGCCATGTGAACGCCACGTGTGCTAATGACATTGGGAATTTTACATGTACGTGTAAAGATGGATTCGAGGGCAATGGAACACATTGTGATGGTCAGTGTTGAATATTTACACTTTTTATAATCATGATAATATTAATAATTAGGGTGTACAGTAATTAGCTCAGTTGTTGTGGTTGCTCGACGTGTTTGTCTGTGTTCGGCTCAGTCTGTGTCCATGCCATGTCTGTGACACACATATTTAGTGTAATAACTTATATACATGTGGCAAAGTTAAACAAAAAATAATACAATTTCATTATGATTTAAATCATGATATGTATTTAGTGCAGCTATTATTGCTTTCAATGTATCCTATAATTCCCAAGAGAAAAAGCGAGGTAATTTTCCAGTTGGGTCAGCGAAGTGCATGCATGTGTGTATTATTAGTATTATAAAGGTTATTCAATATTCGTACTTTACGCAAATACTTCACCATCAAACAGAATGAGTATGTCATTTAGAATATGACAAATACTAACGATTGTAACACATGTATATAAACTATGTTATACGTAGTCGAAGTCACCACTTACAGATGCCGAACGCTGGACTCTGAATCTGATATTGTGTAGCCACTGGCGGACTGGCAGTGCGGCCACTTTGCAAGCCCTGGTATACGCTGCTGAAAAGTAAAAGTTCTCACTATATTAGATTTACAATAGATCCAAAATTGCTCGAGTTTACACGTAACAATATGCGGATAATGTAATCCATTGTAAATGGATATATTACGTTGCTGACCACCAAATTCGGGAAGTGTCCATTGTGAACCCTTAATTCTAAATTTTATGCAAGCACAAACGACCATCTTTGTTCAGGGACTGCAAAACGATCTTTCTGGTCCAGAACATTACGAAATTACAAGGAATGGAAAACGATCTTCCTAGTCCAGAACATTCCGTTTCTTTCATTGATTTATTGATAATGTATATTACTCCCTTTACTGTAGATATTGATGAATGTAGTAATGCGACTTCCCCGTGTCATGCTGACGCTGATTGTGTCAATATCCCTGGGAATTATACCTGTGTGTGTAAACTAGGTTTCAGTGGTGATGGACAACAGAACTGTGTTGGTTAGTATTACCTTACAGGTTACATATATGTTTTGAGCTTTCGACTCGGTACTTCGAGCCTTCATCAGAAAGTTGGAATGTTTGAATATTCGCGCTGTTCTCGTTCAAACATTCCAAATTTCTGCTGAAGGCTTGAAGTGCCGAGTCGAAAGCTCAAAACATTTAAATTTTATATTATTCATGTGAAAAGAGTCAGTCAACGCTCTGCTGAAAGTCGTGGGTTTTCTCCGGGCGCTCTGGTTTCCTCCCACAGGGAAAGTTGACAGGGTGGGTTAGGATAAACATAGTTAGGAAAGTAATATCACAATTGTTGTAAAAATAAATAGTCTAAGCTTATAGTTGGTAATATAGGTTAGCGTACAATACCTGATACAACACCTGATGTAATCGCGGTCACTGAGAAGTCCCGATCAATATGTTTTTCCAAATTGCCATGTCTTCATGCTATTACTTATACCGGTATTTTTGACTTGCAAACAATAAAATGACGAAAAACAATAAAATGACGACCATGTATATTATGTTGATGTGTTGAAATACCACTCTCTATATATTGTTATAACTTCTATATGCTTTAGCAATACTGTAAATTTATAGTCATGCTAATAAAGCTATTATTTACCTTACCTTACCACCAACATGACCAGCAAAGAATTGTTTTAAGGTGATTGTTTAGAAGAGATATGACTTTTTCACGCAAAACGCGGGACACGCGCGCAGACAATCAGTGGATTATTGAGATCAGAGTAATATACGCCAGAACGCTAAGTAAACAGTAAACTCGTGTAGGAATTTCGTATTAAAGTTTATTTTCACTGTTTTTGTACTAAATCGAGTACTTTTCGAGGCTAAATATCGTTACATCGCAACATTTGGCGATCCTGCCAGGACAGTTCGAGGAATTTGGGGTTTTTAAAGTGAATTTCGTGATTAAAATCGGGGAAAATTTCACAACATCGTGCTCGAGGACTGTTGGCGTATTTACAGCGTTTATTCGTAGTTGTATCGGTATTGGAACAATATTCGGGGACGTTTTATAAATTTATGGTTAACTCGGCTTTGTTTTAAACTTTATTGGGTGTTTCTACGATATAATTACATCGAATTATAGCAAAATTTACGAGGTATTTGGAATTAGACGGCAGTTTATATTAATAAAGTATTAAATATACCGTGACACGTACTTGATGGTTGGGGATAGCCAGGAAAGCAAGGGATAAACAGTAATTTTTAATGGACGCGTGAGTACAAACTAAAGTTATTGATTCTGATTTGTTGATATATTTGTGGAACTTTATGGTGAAATTATTAATTTCTTAAATATAACTTTGGAACAAAAATACAGCTAAAACAGAAAACAAAGCTTATTTGCTAAGGGACATAATGCCGTTAACTAATGAGACAGATGAACCAAGTGTATCCAAGAACGATCTTGAACTGGAAGAAACAGTGCTTGCATTAAAGCGAGAAAAACGAGCAAGAAAAACAAATGTGACAAAAATTAGACATAACTTACAAAAATTGTGTGCTCAGAAGAGTAAATTAAATCGTGGTGAAATCGAAGCTGAAATTGAGGCTTTGTGGGATGCATTGGAAACGTGCTTATCTGTGATGGATGAATTGTGTTCGACTTATATTAAATCTAACCAAGCTGAAGCTAAGGAAGCTGTTCTAAAAGAACAGGAAAACTTTGAATCAGGTGGACACCAGACTGTGGAGAAAGCACAACAAGTAATCAAAGAATACTTATCAAGTATTTCTGAACAAGGACATGTATCAGAAGTAGTCAATGTAAGCCCGGCGCCCACAGTTGAAGCAAGCCCACCTAGTTCTGAAAGCAATCCAACTGGAATAACCACAGTCAATGATAGTCCAGCACCTGTTGTGGACACAGAAGGCCCACCGAGTTTAGCAAGCAATCCCACTACCAGTACAATCACAGCTAATGTTAGTGCGGACCCTACAACAACCCAAGCAAGCCCTCCGAGTTTTGCAAGCAATTTCACTGGTATAACCCATCATCGTCTTAAACCACTAACAGTTCCAGTCTATTATGGTGATAAAACTAGATTTGAGGATTTTTGGGCATTATTCATCAGCCTAGTTGATGAAGGGAGTGAGCCTGTAAATATTAAAATGGCTCGACTACGTCATTCAGGAAATGCCCTTGATGCAATTTGTGAACTGGGTGTTACGGCGCCAGAGTATAATGAGGCTAAGGACATATTAAAATCTAAGTTTGGTGGACAACGTCGTCAGTTGCAAGCTTACCTTGATCAGTTAGAGAAAATGCCAACTCTGAAGAACAATGACATTCAGTCTTTCGAAAAGTTTGCTGATCTTGCGCTGGTAACCGTAGCGAAGTTGGAAGCTGAGGGGCGCAGTGGGGAACTGGGAGATGGTGCATTGCATAGCCTACTGGTAAAGAAACTATTGGAACGACAAGTGGAAAATTACAGTCGATGGCTTAGTGAACAACATAAGATACGGTGAGTGAAAGCGTTGTTGAGAGACTGGCTAAAGGAAGAAGTAATCATCCGAGTTGAGGCTACAGAAATGGCCCAAGGAATTGAACCTAAGCAGACTAGAGAGTATGATAGAGGAAGGTCCAAGCCAACTGAAAGAGGTTATCGACCTCGAACCTGGTTCACAAATCGAGATGGACAACGCAGCAACAACGACGATACATGCAGCCCGTATTCAAAGCCACCTTGCGCAGTATGTGGTGGCAATCATGGGGTTTGGTCCTGTAAAGTATTTTCTGGCTTGAGTGTGCCAGATCGTTGGGGAGTCGCAAAGGAAAAACATTTATGTTTTCGATGTCTTGCAAGTAATCATGTCGGTAAGGACTGCACCAGGTCAAAGCCATGCGCAGTGCAAGGGTGCAAAAGAAGCCATCACAACTTGTTGCATGAAGTTGTACCGAAGGAGAAGGAAAGAAGGCGAGAAGTCACCGTTGACACGGGAGGGGGCAGAGACACGAACACACACTTCAAGAAATAAGAGTGTGTCAACTGCTGAAGTTTTGTCACTTCGTACCATTCCAGTATGGTTAAAGGCAAATGGTCGGAAAGTTAAAGTCAACGCTATTCTGGATGATGCTTCCAATGAAACATTTCTAAATGAACAAGTTGCTGGAGTGTTAGGGCTACAAGAGCCATACAAGACAGTTAAAGTTCATGTGTTAAACAATGAGGTTGAAACGTTCCAGTCCATGCCCGTGGAGGTTATGATTGAAAGTGTTAACGGACAGTATCGCAAGGAAATTGGTGTCAAAACATGCCCTCAGAACGTAACGGGAAGCTACAAAGTAGAGGATTGGTCAAAGAATAAAACCAACTGGCCACATCTTCAGAGTTGTGATTTTGCAACACCAGCAAAGGAAGGTTTAGTGGACTTATTGATTGGAGTCGACAACGCAGATTTACTGTATTCAAGAGCAGATGTTCGTGGGGAACCAGGAAGCCCAATAGCCCGACTCGGACCACTAGGATGGAGTTGCATTGGAGCCACAGAGAAACAGCGAGGAACTGACTGTAGAACGCACACCATTAGAACATTTTTGTCCAGGAGTACTGCAGAAATTACATCCTGTTGCCAGATCGATGAACAGGTCAAAAGATTCTGGGAAGTTGAAAGCTACGGTACAGAGAACATGAATTTGATGGTTCATACTGCAGAAGATAGGGAAGCTTTGAAGAAGGTGAAAGAATCAATCAGCCACAATAGTGCAACGTCTAGATACAAGATCGCCATTCCTTGGAAAGAGAATCGTCCAAAACTCCCAGACAACAAAAACAATGCATTATCGAGACTTGGTAGCACTGAACGGAAGTTAAAGAAGGATGAAATCGTGAGCAGGGAGTATCAACATACAATTGAATCTTATTTGGAGAAGGGCTACTTGCGGAAAGTCGGAAAAAGACAAAGTGATCCATCCCAAAGTATGGTATTTGCCACATTTCCCAATTATTCGAATGGACAAGACAACGACAAAAGTACGGATTGTTTTCGATTGTTCAGCTAAAACAGACGGACGATGTCAGTAATCCTGGACCGAAGTTACAGAAGGAGCTTTTCGATGTACTACTTCGTTTTCGGCATCATCCAGTAGCATTAGCTTGCGATATTAAAGAGATGTATCTGCAAGTGGAAATTGAAGAAAACGATCGTCCATATTTTCAAGTTCTGTGGCGTGATCTAGACAGTACGAAAGAGCCCGATGTCTATGAGTTCACTCGTGTGGTCTTTGGCAAGAATTCGCCCCCCATGGAGGCGCAATTCATCGCACAAGAGAATGCAAGACTACACCAAGAAACCCATCCATTAGCGGCAGAAACCGTTTTAAAGTCGACTTACATGGATGACTCGATAGACAGTGTGGAGACAGACGAGATCGGCGTTAAGTTATATCGGCAGTTAAGCTCACTTTGGAATCATGCGGGAATGCAGGCAAGGAAGTGGGTTTCGAATTCGGAAGCAGTTATGGAGGCGATCCCAGTAGAAGACCAAGCAGTGCAGCTCACAATTACGGATGACAAATACCCAGTTGTTAAAACCCTTGGTGTTGCTTGGGACAGCAAAGAAGATATCCTGACACTACCTGCTTCTAGAGTCTCCTCCGACCTTCCACTAACCAAGCGTAACGTTTTACGAACGATTGCTGCGGTATTTGACCCACTTGGGTTTGTCAGTCCATTCGTAATCGTCGCCAAGGTTATATTGCAAGAACTTTGGGCTCGCGGCTACGACTGGGATGACACAATCGAAGATGAAATCGCAATTCGGATATCAGCATGGTTTGAGCAGTTACATGATGTCGCAACAATACATGTGCCAAGGTGTTTATGTGAGAACAAGGTAGTAGCTCGTCGAGAAATGGTGACATTCGTTGACGCTTCACTAAAGTCATACGGAGCTGTTGTCTATTTGAGATGTACATACGAGGATGGCACTCGCTCTAGCAGATTAATCGCCTCTAAGAGTAAGGTAGCACCGTTGCTACCAATGACGGTACCTAGACTAGTATTAATGGCTGCAGTTCTCTGCCTACGACTTACGCAGAATGTTCTTCGGGCGTTTGAAATGAACATGCAGGATGTTAGCTTCTATTCTGACAGTGCTGACGTTCTGTGGTGGATTCGTGGCTATGGGAGAGACTTTTGACCGTTTATAGCTAACCGAATTGGAGAGATACAAATGTATAGCAATCCTGCACAGTGGCAGCACGTTCCAACTGCTGAAAATCCTGTGGACCTGTGCACGCGAGGTGCAACACCGTTGCAATTGTCCGAGTCTACGTTTTGGTGGAATGGTCCAGTATGGTTAGTACAGGATACTTCGCAGTGGCCTCAAATGGATTTTTGACGAAATCTCCAGTTAATCTTCCGGAAACGAAAGCTGCCCACAAGAAGGATAGCAAAGGAAATGCAGTGGTTTCTGATGGTAGTCACAGTCTGGCAACGAAAGCAGAAGAAGTGATACAACCCACAGATATCTGGCGGTTGGATCCAAAACGGTTTTCAGACTGGAAGCACTTAGTCCGCATACAAGCAAGAGTTAGCAGGTTCTTTACGAATTTGAGGAGCAAGAAGAAGCGTCAGCAGTGCCAAACCGAATTTGCACCAGAGGTGATCGACATGGACGCTAATCCTCGTGAAAGATGGCGTAAGGTACAAGCAATTCTGTCACGAGTATGGGACCGCTGGTTGAAGGAATATTTACCAACATTGAACACCCGACCGAAGTGGACGAACGTGGTAAAAGATTTGAAAGATGGTGACATTGTTCTGGTCTTAGATAAAGACTTACCGAGAGGAAAATGGCCATTGGGACGAATCATAGCGACATATCCAGGGAAAGACAGACATAGCAGAGTGGCAAAGGTGCAGCTGGGAAACAAGTCATTGGTCAGACCCATTCATAAACTTGTCCCACTAAGAGTATAGTTTCTTGACTTGTAGAATACGCCTTTAGTTTGAAAGGACTCGGGACCTTAAACTTGAACATTGATATTATGGACTAGAAAGGAGTTAAAATAGTTAAATCGCACTGCAATTGCATGTTCAGCAGTGCGGGGAGGGGGGATGTTTAGCAGAGATATGACTTTTACATGCAAAACGCGGGACACACGCGCAGACAATCAGTGGATTTTTGAGATCAGTGTACTATAGACAAGAACGCTAAGTAAACAGTAAACTTGTGTAGGAATTTCGTATTAAAGTTTATTTTCACTTTTTTTGTACTAAATCGAGCACTTTTCGAGGCTAAATATCGTTACATCGCAACAGCATGTATATTATGATACTTGATTCTGGCATAGAATTATGAATTAAAATAATATAAAGTTCAGTCATATTTTCCAGACACAATTTTATGGGTTGAATTATATAAAGTACTATAGACTTGGACATTCACAGTAGCTTGACATTTGGCAATGTTAAATTATCCAATTTATTTATTGGAATGTTTCTCCAGAAATGCAATTGTATCTTGAAAGAGCATAGAAATACTTTGTTCGGTTTTAACTGTGATTTAATATTTTTAAGTCATTTATTGTTTTAATAGTACCATTCTTCAAATACAAACGTTGTTGCACAAATAGCACAGGAAAGAATTTCAGCCATCGATTTCGTTCAGGACTTAGGGAATCTGAAAATTCAGTACTTGCTTCACAAGGTTCTGCTTCGCCATTAATGGCAACATAAACCATGATGATATATAAATCTTCATCTATAGATTTACTATATTTCACATACATGCTCTTCGTCCCCAAATGGTACTGACATTTGCGACTGTTGAAAACTCTCCTTGCTTTAGTATTTATGCCTCACAAAGGTCTATATGCCTTCAGAAATCTCTCTTCTTTCCATGTCACTTGCCATCGTAAATGTAAATGCTCCGAACGATCAAAAAATTGCGTTTTAGTATCAGTAACCCGATACTTCGCTAATAATTCCCTACAAATGTCAACACAAGCATCCCACTATCTCGTCACGTGACATTTTTCCCCTTTGTGCTCAACATATTTTGCTGCCGTCTTTGAAGTTTGCCGGCTAGCCTAACCATCTCATTCTATTAACTGTGAATTGACAAATCACAGAACATTTCAGAACAATAACAGAACATGTCACATAGAGTTGTCGCTCTGTGTGTTCATTATAGCCATAGGTCTCTGCAACTAGTTGTCACTGCGACCAGTCCCTGCAACATGTCTCCTCATCTAACCGTTTGAACCTTTATGCTGGTATTTAGTAAATACTATTAAATACTATTACTGTTGATTGCACATAACTTTTGCCAAAATATTCCGAACTAAGTTTCAAATTTGGCAAATTCATTGCAAACTTAATAGTTTGTGGAATATATTTTGGCGAAAGTTATGCGCAATATCAACTGTAAAAGAGCACCACTAATCACTATAAGTATTACATGCAGAAAGAATCTTGGTCGTTTCCCGAGCATGTATTTTCCTCAGTAATGCCTCCAGATGCTGGAAAGCACTAAAGGCCATACAGTGAAACACCTTGCGTCCGCGACAAAGCATAATCGTCAGCGGTTTACTTCAATAGATTAGCTTCGCTCATTTTGCAACATTTCGCTATTTCGCAAACAATTTCGCTCAATCTGCTTGAATTTTCAATTTTTTAATTTTGCTGTGGCGAAAACAGTCGCTCTTTGAAACTGGAAATATGATTTTTAAAATTTGTGCTAGAACTTGGAACTATAAAGTATGGTTTAAACTGAACAAAAAAATCAGGTAAGTTATCTCAATATGTTTATATTAAAAACCACTGACTCAGTCTGTCCCAACTCTTTGATTTATAAAGTTCCACGCTTCTATTTATATTATTTGACCTTATTTAATATGTACATGTATATTCCCAAATATATTTAGGACAGCTAACAGCTTTGCCTTGTGTGATTTAAATATAATGTTAATGAGCTACAATCCTGGCAAAAACTAATGAAACATCCAGTATGACTAGCAATTTATTCTATTCTTCCCCCATAGAATGTTGATTAAGATTAGTAAAGGAACTTATTGCCACAGCGATAAGAGTTTTTATTGCTTCCCGGAATAATTTATGGTTGAAATTAATTATGCGAAATAAGTAATTTGCGCGCGCAAGTTAATTTAGGTATAGTCACGTGACTGGAAATTTCGGTATTTATCAGTGGTGAAGCGGGCTATCTGTCCTTTCCTATTCCACGAGGGCTGCAGTTCACATCAAGAAATTGGATGGAAGAGAATTACCCACCCTCCTCCCCGTTGTTGGACGCGATATGTTGAACTTATATAGATACGTTATGTGTAGTGGGCGTTAGTAATGCCCCCACCTTGTCTGTGCTAAATGTTATATAGTTATTAATTAATAATTTTTCTTGTTAATTATTAAAAATTGATTAAAACAATAAAGCGGCTATGTGCCAACAACCGGGCACATAAGCCATAATTATGCCATAAAGGCTTTGACTGGTCTCGTAGTATTCGGCAGCACAGAAAACCGAGCTCAACCTGACAAACAGTTTGCCGATATGCAGGGAAGCGATAAAAAACCTACACAGTACACATAGTGCTCTTTGCCATCAATGAACTATTGAACACAATTTTTTAGACTCTATACGGCAAACATTGTTCAGGGGGGAGGGGATTTTGTCTATTTTATTGATTTTTTATAGGTGTTTCATTAAATTAATAAACTTTTTGCCAAGATTGTAAGTAAGATCACTAAGCCATAATGTTATGCATAGTGTTTAATTAAGGTAACTTAGAAATGTTTAGGCATTGAATATCAAGTTAATATAATACCAGTATATATACAAATTACAGTGTGTATAGACCTATCACCTCTTATTTATCCAATAAGACCACTGCAAACATTTGGTTATGATGACTATGCGTAAAGATGGCATCTGGTCCAACACAAGGTCTCAGTGTGCTATTACGGCACATTACAATACACATGTGTTACAACACAAGGACATTGCACAGTAAATTAATTAATCTCCATTCTCCACCTTGCCATCACGGCTTCACCCAACCCTTGCCATGACTGACCCTCATCACAACCTGTGTGAGATACGGCAGGAACCTACAAACGGCCAACCCTGCTACAAATATAGCTGCATGGTATCATTTTATTACCCATTAATTTGAACCCTACTTTGTTGTTTAACTCAATCTGTCTAATGCCAGACAATTTTGCTTGTCACGTCTTCATAAAATACACCGATGATTACAAATAATAAATTACACGAATCATGACATAGGCACTTTAAATTTATTGTCTTGAGTTCCTTTCTTCCTAAACAAAAAAAAACAAAGAAAATTGTTTATAATCCAGTATAGGTCTACTGATGACAATATGTGATAGATAAACTTTTCATTATCAATTTTTAAATTTAATTTCCCATAATTTTTTGAATAGTAACTGCCTCCTTACAATATCAGACACAATCCAGTCTATTATATATCCCAATACTTTCCTTGTACTAGATCTCTAAGAGAGTAAGAGGCTCATTCTGCATTTAATTAATTTACATTAACTTTGATGGTAGTCTTTTGATACTTTACCTTTACTTGCAGATGGATGTTTTGTAATGTTTGAATAATTCAGATGCAATCCTCACTCTCTCTTGTGTGCAGTTAATGGGTTTTGTGAGATCTTTCCCCTCAATTAGTCGCTCAGCAAACTGTTGGTGTAAAATTAAAGCAGATGGTAAAATTTGTACTTTGTTATTAATACCTATATGCTGTGTGATTATACAGTAGCATGTACTGTACCATACTTTACGATGATTTGCACTGAAGACAAGTCATTGTACAGTAGCTACAAGAATCATTGCAAATAAATTGAATGTAAATTGTTGTGGGTTTGAGTCTATCTTAGTGCGTTTTCCTTATTACAAATAAGAATTATAAGAAAGAAGCTTAGCTTCTCATAAATCTTCTTACCAGTTAACTTACCACACAAACCATTATCCCACAGTTATATCCATCTTTCTGTGAATAGTGTTGTGGTTCTATGCCCGGCCATGTATTGGTATTCCAACCTGTCTTTTTGTCAACAAGATCACTATAATTGTAAATATATATAATTATGCAGAAATTGTCACTTAAAAACTGAACAAATCAGTTGTACTAAAGATTCAAGATGTAACATATCCCAGGGCTTTGTTCCAACTGGAGATTTTATAATCTGCATGTAATTAATTAATAGTGTATCTCTTATGACAGTACTAACCATATTTTATCAATCATATACTTTAACCAAGCATGTTTTGGCATCTCAGTAAGATCTTCCTCTTTCTGTCCATTCATTGGATCAAAATAATTTCTGGTTTTGTTTGATTCATCCAAAACCTAAACATTTGAACTTTTTCATATGTAGTTTTTCAAGAAAATGCTAATGCTAATTATGCTATTCTTGTAAGTCTCCAAATTTGCACTGTGTTGTTTTAAATCTATAATGCTTACTGTAAACCTTAATCTGGTGACAGATGTTTCAAATGTAATCTTTATAACTTTATGTGCTTTATGTGTTTATCTTAGTTTTATTGCTGATGGCTAAACAGTAGAGTTGAACAATAGGACTGGACATTGGTTATGTAATGCAAAAGTGATGTTGGAAAGTCCAACTTTATACCAAGAGATTCCAGTGACAACCCGAGGGATTCATTGGCACAAAGATCTTCTTTATGGTTGCAAAGTCCACATTCATCCAAAGTCTTTTTGTGTTTTTAACCTCGTGCACTGCAAGTTGTTCAACGCTTGTGTTAGCTGAAATGCAGTCTGGATGCTCTTTTTCCAGTCTATGAAGTTCTGCTTCTATTATCTGGAATAACACAGAGAAACCAAATAAATTTAGGTAGGCAGCTGATGATATTGAAAAATTTACATCTTCATCTGTTACAAACGTAATTTTGGCCGCTTTTCTTCAAAGTACACATTCAATGAAATCTGCTTATTAATATTCATGTAAACAGTTTTGTACATATAGAGGCTGAAGTTATGGATTTTGAGTAGTACTGTACTTCAGAACAGTATCTGGGCCATAACTAGAGCGATAAATGGGGGGTGGAGTATACTTGTGTTCTGCCCGACGGATTTCTTTTGAAAGCGATTGTTTTTACGGTATGTGAACATGATTATATGAATATTCACCCCCCCTCCCAATTATCGCGTCTAGTTACGGCCCTGAACAGTACAGCAATAGTTTTGGTTTTGCCACTTGAACATTTTTATTACAGTATAGCTATTTATACTCTCATGCAATACGTTAATGGTATAGAATTGATTACACTGTAACTACAACACCATACCATATCACTCAACCATCCTGCAACAAACTTTGGCAATTGTTTTTTTATCTCGGCTTTATCCTTCTTTTTCAGACGATGTGGTGGGACTATGGTGCAGAGATTCCCTAATGTCACTGGCACTGGTCCATACGTAAGTAGGATTTTATTAAGGTTTTCTGTTGTTCGAGCCTTTAAAATGCACTCAAATGCTGTTCTGTAAAGTGAAAAGTCAAATAAGTAAGTACATCATGTACTGCAAGTGGCGATGTACATGTGTTTCTGATTTTCTGCTATTTACAAGAATATTTACTCACACTTCATTCACAAGTTTTTGTTTTCCATCTACTTTGGCGAGATTTGTGCTTGGAACCACCTAGAATGTAAATTAAGCAGAGTAATATAGTCTGTGTGATTTGTAATACGCTCTCCAAGTTTCTGATTAACATGTACAGTACAGTAATTCACTGTCTGGCATTTACCACTGTTGAATTTACCACTTATGCTGGAATTACCTACTGTATTGGTAATTCATGTCGAATTAGAACGATTTATCCAGCAGCTCTAGGAAATTGTTAAATAATTGCTAATTATGCGACCCATTTTCTCACCTTACTTCTGTCTGTTGGACATTTTCTCTTGGCCTTCCTCTCCTCAGTCATATTGGGGTGACCTTTCCTTTTCAAAGGGCAGGCTGGCTTTACTGCACCTTCTTCTTTTATTTCAACATTTACCTAAGATAAATAATCAAGAATGTTTAAAGTCTGTTTAAAATGATTATATAAAAATAAGTTTGGCCACGTGTGTGATAATCTACATCCTTTAGGGAATTTCCTTTGACGTTATACAGTCAACCTGATCAGGTCAATGATCCCATGCCATCAATTTTAATGTCCCTATATATAATTTTACCTGGAACATTTTTTTCATCATTTCCGCTTTTGCTCCTACACGTTGAGAGTAAGGATGTGTCTTTTTTTGCTGTTTAGGTAGGTTGGATAGGTGATGCGAACTACTGTCCTTCTTCTTTTTCAAACGTAACTTTGCTATCCTCTTTTCTTTTGCGGTTTTCTGCTTTTCCAGGAGCAGCCCATGATCAACAGGGATTTTTGACTTCATTACTGTTACTACCTCACTCAGAGATGTATTAAAAGCTCGAAGGATCTCTGGATCGTGAATTAAATATGTCAAGTTCTTGGCATCAAGCAAAGTTTCTCTGCATTGTCGTGCAATGGTATTTAAGCTACTCTGGATAAGCTGTGTAGGTTTTAATACATCCGTTGCAGGTGATGTTTCAGAAGGAGTTGGACTTGTGCATGGGTTGGGTGAAGGTAGGATATTGTCATTCTCTTCCTTACATGTAGTTGAAGCTGGGGTTAAAGGGCAATCCTCGCTTGCTCTGTTATTTCTTGCGACTGTAACAACGTGTTCGTCTAGGGTTATATGTGCTTGATTTGTATAGTGTGATGAAATTTTATCAAATCCCCAGTTGGGACAGTGTCTAAAAACTGCAAAGAAGTGCTTGCATAACAGCCTTCATTTCATCCAGGGCAGGCATTCACAACTTGGTGTAACTCCAGTCGTAAGACCAAAATTAACCATGTAGCAGGTGCTAGGTCCTCCTTGTACTTTAAAAATTCCCATATCTTCCTTGACATATTCCACAGACGAAGCAGGAATATCTTCTGCCTCAGTTATTTTTGACATGCAGTGTTTAACAAAACTTCTTGGTCGATTCAGGAGATATTTTGGTATTAAGGAATTATACCGCCTGTAGTTCTCATGACAGCGAACATTTTTTTCGATGTACCTGTAATTTTATAGCAAATGCTATATAAGTAAATTGCAAGTTTGGCAGTACAAGCTGTGATTGTCGAGGTATTTCCTCTTGTACCCTAGAAATCTAACCTTGCGGTGTTCAGTGGAGTGCCAACTGGACTAATTTTGGAATTTGCAAGACGTTTCTTACCCGAACAGTGTACTACATGTTTATGCAACACACTGTGAAATTGTTTTTTGTTTTGAACTTCATTTCCATGCAACTGATATAAATATACCCAGACTTACCCCAGTACCTTGACATTTTGCCGAAAGACATTTTGCCGAACGGACATTTTGCCGACGGACGTTTTGCCGAACGGACGTTTTGCCGAACGGACAAACTTGCCGAAAATAGAGATGCTATTTCATCAAAATGTTTGGGACTGTGCCTCATTTCTCAACTTTGGTCATTAGCAGTGCATAATGGGTTATTAGCAGTACATAACCATGTTGACTATTGGTAGCTTGTTTGTGCAGCGGATGACTCATTTGCTAGGAGCGTGTTTTGACATGAGGTCGTAAACAAACAAGCATATACAAAGACAACGACGTAGGCGAATTTCACTTCGATAATCATGGAATACTGTACATTCACATGCAATTCTCTGGGAAATCGCATTCATCAATGATGTTGAATGATGTTATTCTTTATATCGCGAAATTTCGGTAAACTTGTCAAAAACTTGAAAGAATATAAAACGAAACTATATACTTCACTATCAAAGTTTCTGTCATCAAAATCGACAATGACTCTAATCACAGAAATTTTGATCGTGTAAGCGAACCAACAAAGTTCAGAAGATATCTCTATTTTGTCCGTTCGGTAAAATGTCCGTTCGGCAAAACGTCCATTCGGCAAAATGTCCGTTCGGCAAAATGTCCATTCGGCAAAATGTCTTTCGGCAAAGTGTCTTTCGGCAAAGTGTCTTTCAGCAAAATGTCCGGCCACCCTTACCCCAGCCTATATTTTGTACCGAGAAACTTGCACCACTACAGCATACAGTATGTATGCGGTCTAAGATAAGTGAAATTTAGGCGAATAATTAATTCTAAATTGTACTTTCAAATGTACCGTACCTACTGTATTTGTCTGGAAGGAATTCTTCTACGAGGGAAGTAAGCATACCACTGAGTGTTTTATCTCGATGTGTAGACAAGAAACTGTACTTAAAGTCCTTATTCTGTCTTTCTACTCCATTGTTTGTATGAATGAACACACTTTCATCAGATTTACGATAGAACCACACCCAACGCTGTCAAAGATTTAGTTTTATTTATTTTTTACGAATTGTGTCACAAGTGGCAGATAAATAAATGCCCACAGACTTTATCACTCAATTAGGAGCTCCATGATTTACAACTGAAAGTAGTATACATTGTATAAAAATTAGGTTTACCACGATAAAGACAGTATAAAAATTAACCACGATAGACAATAGACCTATATCATTGTATTTAGTAGGTAAATTACTTAATATTTTATATACTTTATATACCAATACATTACCTTGCATTCTGACAACCAAGTTCTTGTGAACCATCTTTGCAATTTTCCATCAGTTTTCCATATCTGCAACAAGTACAATGCAGTAATTGATAACAATAATTTAAATACTTGTTGTCACATTGCCATTGCACATATACTGTACTGCACATGTCACTGTATAGGCATACACATAATTATACTACATTTTGTTTCTCATTATGTTTTACCTCTAATTGTTGTAGATCATTCATGGCGGAATTGTAAGCTTGTTCTGTTCCAGCATGAGCCACTTTCCTCAATGCTTTTAATAACGTTTCCTTATGGCTGTAGACGTCATTGGCTGACTTGCTTACCCATCTTTCCCAGGCTTGCTCTCGATGGAAGTCACAAAGGTAAACGATGCAATCTAGAAGTAAAGGGACAGGGTGTTATAATACACTCCTCCAGAAATTATGTCATTTGGCTACAGAGCCTCATTTTCGTGTATGTGAGATTTGTTAAATCCAATATAGCCAAATGACGTGATTTCCGGAAGGGTGTATTGTTAAGTCATTTGTTATTGTGACAGTTTTGCTGTATACAAGCATTTTTGCATGAACATTGAGGTTCTAATTTTGTTGTTAATGTTAATGTTATGCAAAAGACAACCTATTGCCGTCTTAGTCAATACACTTAGCTGTTTTGTCACGAAGAACAGTACGCAAGTTCCAAAGTTATGTAGGTTGTATGATATTCAATATGCTGTATGATAAACGTACTATACAGGGTGTATAAAAAAAACTGAACAGATTTGAAATTGCTCTCAATTTCGAAAAACACCTATTTGTATCCGGTTTTTTATATATATAGCGTCTTTGGATACTTATAATGTAGACTGATAATGAAAAAAATTTCTCAAACTCAAATTTTGTGAACCAGGGGGGGGTGTCTTTTCCAACAAACTAAAAATGGCTCGCGCACAAAATTTAAAAGTCGTAATTATATTTCGAGTTAATAGATGGAAAATTTGTTGAGGTTTTAATTACTGTACAAAATTCAGAGACCTTTAACTATTCATCAGACCTTTAACTACTCATTTTATTCTAAAATATCAGCCTTTCGCATGCTTAATTAATGCCTTTACATAATTTGCATATTGCTGACATATGCAAATTAGGCAAATGCATTAATTAAGCATGCAAATAGCTGATTTTTAGGAAAAAATGTAACTTTGCGTGAATAGTTAAGGGGCTTAAACTAAACCAAATTGTCTGAAATTTTGTACAGTAATTAAAAACCCGACAAATTTTCCATCTGTTAACTCAAAATATGATTGCAGCTTTTAAATTTTGTGCGCAAGCCCTTTTTCATTTGCTGGAAAAGACACCCCCCTGGTTCACAAAATTTGAGTTTGAGAAATTTTTTTCATTATTCTACATCACAAGTACCCAAAGAAGCTATATATATAAAAAACCGGATACAAATAGGTATTTTGCGAAATTGAGAGGAATTTCAAATCTGTTCAGTTTTTTTTTCTACACCCTGTAGAGTATGGTGGAATCGTAAAGTCTCTGACTGTTGTGTAATTTGTGTTCAGTTTGTTCAACATTACCTGGGAATATTTCTTCGATAGCATTGATCTCTGCCTCGCTGAAATCTGTCATAAAGCAAAGCTGGTTTCCAGTTTGGGTTCCAGTTTGAAAGCACTTTCAATCCTTCCAAGACGCAATCTTTCGATTCCCCTTGCGTTACAAAAGAACCAACAACCTGGTAATCAACGTTAGTCTTTACAACCAGTAAAAAAAGCGGAACAGCAAATCGTGTGGTTTTGTACGTTGCGTCCAAAAGGCAAAGGTCATTTCCATACTTAGCAAGCAAGCGTCTCTGCCATGCAGTCTGGTGAACGAATAACAATGACTTTCCGAGATTTATTTCCTGTGTTTCAACGTCAGTTTCCTCCTGTGTTTCAATGTCAATTTCCTCCTGACTTTCAATCACATCAATTTCCTTGCTTTCGTCGGATGTGACGGCTGTTGATAACGTAATGGCCCCGTCTTGGTAAGGCCTGTAAAATAATTTGTCTTCAGGATTTTCCTTTTCCCACTTGTCAGTTTTAGCGGAGACATTCTCCTGATCAAATTTGGAAAAGCGGTTTTCTACCGTGGCCAGATACATATGATTTCTAATGTCCACCATCTTCGGATGGAATCTCCTGTTTGTGCAGAGTGGAAGTTGCTGTCCATTAAACAATTCATTTTTAACAAACTGTCGAACATGTCTGCCCATTTCTCTTACATTATTGACACCCTCACCAACCAGACTACGAATTTTCTGTACTATTCTCTCGTCGACTGGCTGAGATATTCCAGTTGCCTTTAAAGAAAACAAGAGATGTGACATTTTATTGTTTGGATAAATGAAATGGATTTATAACATGTAATCAAAATAACTGGTAATATCTATTTACATTAGAAACGAACATACTGTAAGTGAGTTAAATGTGTGAGTGAAATGTCAGGATTAATGTGCTTAAAAATGTTAAATGTATATAGAATACTTCCATTTTTGTTGGGTTATCATAGCTGCCCAAAAATGAGTGGTGTTCATTTCTTTTGTGAAAGTCAGAGTCTCACGGAGAGCTTTGAAATGTTTTGAAAGCTCACATGTGAAAATCTTTCATGCTCGCTCTCTTTTTTTCATAAAAGAGACGAACACCACGCAATTTTGGGCTGCCTATGGATATGGAGTAACTTCAATGCATCCTAGGATGTGTAAAACCATCGATCTAGGCCTTGAAAAGCAGTACTGGTTCATAATTTCATACTAAATGAATCCACTAAGTGAAAATGCACATCACATTTACCTCTCCATTTAAATGCGTAGTATGGTCTGTTGCACCAGGCAAATATAAGTAAATCTTCCTTTCTCCACTGTTAGCATCTTCTTTCAACGCTTCTTTCAATTTTGCTGCTGCCACATTACGCCTTTTTCTTGAATCATTTTCAATCTGAAATTAAAATAATTACAAGTAATAAATACCATTGGTTCAGATTCTGTATTCTGCAGTGTTTATATAATAGGGTTTGTGATAACATATAGCAACTCTCGATCGATATTAAGTCGCTTGAGAGTGTATAAATGAGAGTATTATTACAGTCCTTCAAACATGCAATTATCTGTTTCAGTCATAGTGAATAGACAATAGGGCAAACATACCGGAATAGATAATTGTGGGAACTTCATCACCTCACGCATTTTTATTTTGGCTCCACAGCCGAATTTTTTGGTTGCTTGGACACGAAACCGTTGTTTTTTGAAGTCATGGTCACAATGCTGCAAAAAGTACAAAGAAAAAATTATAGTTCATTTGTATGTAGAAAGTGCTTTATAAATATACAATTGCTAGTATAACGAATAAGAATACCATAAATTAAAGGTATGCCAAGAGAAAAAAGAGTTTAACAGCAAACTAGCTTTTATTGTGGAATGAAATGTGCCATGCTGGAGGTATTTACTAGTACCATAAACTCTATAAAGCCCCCACTAAAAAAGCCCCCTCTTTAATACCCCACCCCCTTTATATTAAGAAATGTGTAAGCATCCCCTCGATAAACAAACCACATTTGTTTTGATAGTATTTTTGTTTTTTAACATAAGTTTGTCTTTTATTTTCAGTTGCATGACTTTAAACATGCAGTTGTGTTAAATAATTGTCAAACCACATTGTATTGTGCTTGAACAAAATTATATAATATAAGCCCCCCTCCCCCTCTCTATCTCTCTTAAGCCCCAATTTCCAAGGTGCTGGAAAAACTAAGCCCCCCCCCCCCAGGGGCTTAATAGAGAGTTGAGAAATTTAGGGCACATGGTTTTCTTAAAGAAATGGTGTCAAGCTCTCCAACTGGATTTCATCCATCACTACAAAATTGTGGTTTTTCCTAACTGCAAGGCCCTTGATGACAATTAGTGAGTCATTAACTGCCCTACCAGTAGAATGTATTTGGATAGAGCTAATTAAAGTTAGTAAAACTGGCCACATTCCAGAAAACCCCACACAGGAAATTTGAGAGGTGTGGTTTTCTCTAGAATGACCCATTAGACAATAATTCTTAGCTTTTTACTCCCCTCCTCTTAATGATTTCTTTTTTTTTGGGGGGGGGAGTGGGTGTTGCATCCTGTGCATATCATGTGCATGTGAACATGCATAAATTAACTATTGGACTTTAGTTG